>JASAMX010022508.1:0-20216 GCA_030248175.1 Microlaimidae sp. YZB2_3
ATCCCTACTTAAGTATATAATATAGAATTGTTTTACAATAATATAACTTGAGTTTGATTTGCGAACGCATTTTTAGAATGGTTATGAGTTTACACTTCGCGGTTGTGAGATTTCACCACGTTTGTGTTTTAGCATTATGATTCTAATAAATTTCGTCTTCGTCTTAAAATTAAGGAAAGCTCTGTATTCAAAAAATAAACCTGTTTTAAACAAAAATATTCCAAGTACTGAGCTATTTTGTTTCTAGTTTTGTCTTTTTTTTTGTTACATGTTTTTGGTTCTTACTGTATTTTTTTCTCTCCTCTTTCCTCTTGTAAATGTTTTAATTTATTTATTTATTTCACGATAGTCAAAACCCTCTCATTTAATCAGAAATTGTTCAGTGTTAATATTTTTTACGAAGTTACGTTATAGAATCACTTTTAGCCAATTAGTGCTTATGAAAAAAAGAAGATTTTTCATCCATTGGATTAATTTTTTACCACGCACTAATTGGCTAAAAGTGATTCTATTAGCTCTTCCCACAACCATTTCCACAGAGCAAAACATATATGACGTAATCACGAATACTATATGACCTTTTGAGGGTCCCTAAATTGCTGACGTGTTATTTATTATTATTATTATATTCGCAAGCAGGAGTAGTGAAGGCATAATTTTAAATGCAATGAAACCACATACCCCTGTGGTGTTGAAATAAACCTTATGGGTTTATTAATAAAGTACCCGCAAAATTGTTTTACATTACAAATTAAAAATTTTACCTTAAATACTCCATATTATTATTATTAGTAAAAACATATAAAATTACTACAATAAAACAGCGCAATAAAAGTATAAAAACTAGAACGATTATCAGGTAAAAAATTATATGTTATCAAAACAAAGTGGAAACTGAGCAACTATTTGCTATTGTTTTGATTTGTTAGCAGTTGTTTTGATTTTTTACATAATTGAAAAATTTTGTTTTTATTAAATTCCATGACATTCTCTGGTAAGGAATTCCATAGGCGGATTGATTCACGAATGCTTGAACAATCAGATCTTTAATGGTATGTTTTAATAGTATTGTAATTCCCATATTATGTTTATTCACAATTAAATTTTTTTTGTAATTTTCAAAATTTAAATTCAAGATTTACTATCCGATCGATCCGAAACATCTGATATTTATGTACTCAATAAATGTTTTAACTTTACTTTTTATTGCAATAATCAAGTTTAGATTTTCGTTTCCCGTGGTAAATCTATTACAAATTTTTTTAAATTAATATTATCGTTTTAAAGGTTTTAAAAGCTTTTACACTCAAAATGTCACTAATTTTTAAAAAATATCGTACGAAAAATGCGTAAATGTACTCAAACAAAATTTTGACAGAGAAGCTATTAGATAGACAAGCAAATTATTAATTCAGACAAAATGTGCATAATAATAAAAATTGTTCGGTAAGTTACGGTATATTTTGGTTCCGGAAATTTTGTTTTTTTGCATTATGTCTTTCAAAATCTTGTTTTCTGCAACTATCATTTTCGGAAAGCTCATCTTTTAAACATATCGTCTTCGGAAAACTAGTTTTTTGAATGCGATTTTGTAAACATACTTTTAATAAACAAGTTTCTAGTATTTTGCGACTTAAACAATGGATCAAAAATTTTTTTTCTAAGCCTAAGCTAAACCTAAAAATCAAGCTAAAATTTATTATGATAAACTTTTATTTAGTGATTTGTTTCAAAAAACTGCGAACTTTTAAGCCTTCGCGAAACCTAATAATTAAGTAAAACTTTATCTTAGTAAATTTGTATTTAATAGTGTTTTGTTTGAATGAAAAAATAAAAACCCTATTTTTTTCCTAAGCCTACGCAAAACCTGAAATTCAAACAAAATTTTATCGTTTGGGCAAAAACTCGCCATTTTGAAACTGCGTTTACAAAATCGCATACAAAAGACGACTTTTCCGAAAAGGATTATTTAAAAGACGAGCTTTCCGAAGACGATATGTTTAAAGACGAATTTTAAAAGACGACACTTCCGGACACCGCATATTTTAGAAGGAGTCGGACGCGGTGGCATATATTTCTTGCGTTTTTTTTAATTAACAAATCGAAACGACCACCGACCGTGAACGACCGACGACGGTGACGGTCAATCCAAGGACTACTCTAATTCATGACAAATCAGGAAAAATACTAAATTTCGCAGACAATGATACAACTTAGTGTTGTAAAAAGTAAGGATTTTTGATTATTTTAAGTAAAAGTAAATCGAAAAATTTTAATTTAAGTAAAGTTAGAGAAAAAATAATTTGTGATTTTTTATTTAAGTAAAATAAAAGTAAAAGTAACGGTCAAAATGTCATTTAAGTAAAGTAAAAGTAAAAGTAAGACCTATTTTTTTAAGTAAAAGTAAGAGTAAAAATATAATAAAAGTAATTTTAAAACAGAGCAAAATACCGGTTTTTGTAGCTCCAGAGCTCCGTCCCAAAGTTTTTTTTTGCCAATTTTGTGTATAAATTTGCATTTTAATAAGTTTTTTTGTGAAAAAATCCGAGTAAAAGTAAAAGAAAGTAATTGAAATTTCAAAAGTCGAGTAAAAGTTAAAGTAAAAATAACCCGAAATCCGTTACTTTTATTAGTTTAAGCAAGAATATATAACACAAAAAAATGTCCGACAGTACACTAAACTTTTGATCAAAATTTTGCGAAAAAAGTCGCACTTTTAAATTCGTATGCGACTTTTTTCGCAAAAATCCGCCATTTTCTGCTAGTTTTCCCGCGCTGCGATTTTTAACACAGTGTTAGGTTTCTTGCAGTGGGGACTGCGACTTCTTTTGCACTCAATACTGCTCTATTCGTACTACGATTATTTTAGCACTGCGAGTCTAACTGCATAATAAAAAAATACAGACGCTGGTGATCATTTTAAATATGGTAAAACACATCAAAACTTGTTTTATTTAATTTTAAAACGTTGGAAAGTTACTTTATTTCATTAAAACTAAAAAGTTTTAACATCTTAAGATAAAAAAACGACTTTTACTCATTTGAACACAAAGTTTTCGCTCCGCTTTGTTTTTATTTTTATTTTGTTGAGCTCACAAAGTCACTCGCAGTGCGAAAATAATCGCAGTGCAAATAAAGCAGTATAGAGTGCGAAAGAAGTCGCAGTCCCCACTGCAAAAAAACTAATACTGTGTTAAACTCGCAGTGCGGGAAAACTAGCAGAAAATGGCGGATTTTTGCGACAAAAGTCGCACATGAATTCGAAAGTGCGAGTTTTCTTCCAAAATTTTGGTCACAAATTTAGTGTACAGTCGGACATTCTCTTCTGTTATATATTCTTGAGTTAAGTAAATGTAAAAGTAATTTTTTTACAACACTAATACAACTCCGCCCTACGGAAATTTGATCCCCAGCAGTGAATTCCCAAGCATTTGATCACCGAAAATTTAATAGCCGCAACACTATAAAAATTTTAAGCAAAATTTTGTTTTTCCCCAAAAAATTACTTTAGCTCAGCAGACAGAATATCAACTCCCCAAAACTAGTGTAAACTTCCCGTAACCAAAAAAAGATTAAACTTGTTTTAAAAACACAGAGAAAAAATCAGGGAAGAGCGCGGAGCGCTCTTTCCCTTATATTAAATGGGTTAAGTCACTGCGCGGTTAACCGCTGATGATGTCGTCATCGAAAATCAACAAAACCTTTAATAGTTTTTTAGCCAATTAAAAATCTAAACATTTTACATAACTAAAATATTACCCATATTTTTTTTGATATTATAAACCTAAAAACTTTTGCTAAACATACCTGACTTTCATACTAATAAGCTTAATTTGCTTAACTTTTTTTGTGTTTTTTTTTTGGGGGGTCCCCCAAAAATTTTTCCCTGTGGTAAATATTTGGAGCTGATTTTTTGCACGTAGATGCTAAATTGCCGCCTCACCTGAATTTTATTCTCGTATATACTCTATTGCCCGTAGTTAAAACTCTGTTCATGTGAAAAGCGACCAGTTTTTTTCTAAGTTACGCATTAGGTACTGGGGTACTTGTGTGACACTTTTTTCCTTACTGAATTACATATTAAGTAACTTCATTCAGTGATACCAAGAATATATAAGAGAAGAATGTACCACTCAATACAAAAAATCGCACCCATCCGTGCATCGGTTTGCCATAAATAAACCCCCCGGGGGGGTTTATGTACCCCCCGGGGGAGTATATAAACCCCCCGGGGGAGTATATAAACCCCCCGGGGGAGCATATAAACCCCCCCGGGGGAGTATATAGACCCCCCGGGGGAGTATATAGACCTCCCCGGGGGAGTATATAGACCCCCCCCGGGGGAGCATATAAACCCCCCGGGGGAGTGTATATGCTCCCCCAAAATTTAAAAAAAAAATATATAAAACTCCCCGGGGGGTCATACTCCCCCGGGGAGGGGGGGGGGGTTATATACTTCCCGGGGGGGGGGGTTTGGTTTATGTACCCCCGGGGGGTACATAAACCCCCCGGGGGTTTATTTATGGCAAACCGATGCACGGATGGGTGCGATTTTTTGTATTGAGTGGTACATTCTTCTCTTATATATTCTTCGTGATACACATTTTCTTGTGGTTATTTTTTTGTTTTAAATTATAATTCCTTACCTTTTTATAAAAATTACTAATTTTCAACGGGAAGAGCGAAAAAAATATCCTTACAACTAATTAGCAGCCATTTGGCAACAATAAAAATATTTTAAAAAATAAAATGAAATAAATCTTGGGTGACGTGTGAGCACTGGGGGATACAATGTTTCAATAGACGGAAATTTATCAAAATCTAAACAGAAAACAAGTCTTTTGTATATGGAATACTATGAAGCTACAATCACTCCAAAAATTTAATGCGAGAAAAGACTGGTCTGGGTAACCTCGTAAAATTGTATGGAACCTGGAAAAACCGTTTACAATGGTGTGGTTTTGTTGTTTAAAAATAAGCCATTAATCCAGAAAAATAAAGCACAAAACAAAAGTCCAAATAAAGCTAATTTCCAAAAAAGTGGTTAAATCAGGTCTAACTAAAAAAATTTAAACAGAAGAAAAACACACTATTTTATATGGCTCTTTCAGGTTCCATACAATTTTACTGAGTTACCCAGACTTAATTTTTGTATAGTATACTGCTTAAAATTACATTGAAATTTTGGATATGAAAATAATTGTATTCATATCATGAGGAGCATGATGTATTCATAGCATGACGTTTCTTTTAAAATGAATAAATTTTTTAATGTTTTATATCTTTAATAAATGACATTGAATTTAATGCACTAAAAGGCGGAAATTCTAGCAAAAGACGAAACAGGCCCGGTTGCACCATAAATACTTAAATCGGCAGCTTAAGTAGCTACTTAAGTAGTAACCAACTACTTTGCTCAGTAGCTTGAAAAATCGGGTTGCACCATAAACTACTTAACAAAGTAGCTACTTAAGTACCTTTGTGACTACTTAACTAAGTATTTCAAAGTTTTCCGTTTAACAAAGTTTTTTAAATCAATAATTTAAGTGTTTTTAGGTCTAATACTGAAATTTATATACTAAAACAGGCTATGTAGGCCTAAAAAGTGTTTTTAAACACTGTTTTAAACTAAAAAAAACCGTTTTAAACTAAAAAAAACCGTATTTTTGACGGTAAATAATAAATTATACTTCGAAATTGGTCTAGGGATAGGGG
The DNA here is from genome assembly GCA_030248175.1 of Microlaimidae sp. YZB2_3. Taxonomy (NCBI): domain Eukaryota; kingdom Metazoa; phylum Nematoda; class Chromadorea; order Desmodorida; family Microlaimidae; species Microlaimidae sp. YZB2_3. Next base: position 5,716 of record JASAMX010022508.1, read on the forward strand.
AGGGGGGTCAGCCTTGCTAGGTGGGGGAGTCAGGCCGGACCGCTCTCAAGCTTTGAGGGGACGGGGGGCCCTGGATTTTTTCTAGGGGGGTCAAAAATTTTGGCTCTAGGGTGGGGGTGGACCCCTCTGTCCTGCCCCAAAAAAACCCCAATGCATGAAATATGTTAAATTATTCTAGTTGCATTTTCAAGACTATTTTTATTGTTTTTAATAAGTTTTGGGAAAAAAAATTCAAAAATTTTCTTACAAAATAATTTATGGGATTACTTTTTAGTTATTCATAAAAAAGTACAAAAATAAAGGAGATCCGGAGCTCTAGTTGTTGCTCCGGAGATCCAAAGGGCCCAAAGCTTCGAAGGTCCACTCCGGTGCTCTGGAGCTCGGAGTTCCAGGGAAAATCACTGATGTCTCCTGCAAACAGCCTATTTGAAGAAATTTTTCATTGTATTTTCAAAGAATCTTCGGAATTGGAATCTGCGAATGTATAATATTTTTTTAATTTCTAACTTAATTGTAATAATACCACCCAAATTTTATTTTTGAAGTTGAGCCGGATTTGTGGATAAAATACATAATCACCAAATTTTCTCGACAAGCAAACGGACACATTGCGAACTGACCTTCTTCTTACGGTTGACTTTTGCGGTTTTATCAAGTCTATAACTAAATTTTGAAAATCTTCTATTGCCTAAAAGCGCAAAGCTAAAGCAAGTTGTACTGCGGGTGTTAAATGACGATTTTTTTCCTTTATTCTATTTAAATCATTTCTAATTAAGTTAGCTATATATTAAAGGGTTTCTTTTTAGAATCGGAAACGGTAAAAAATTTATTTAAAAAAAATTAAATCATATCAAGAATACATAAAATTTAATTAATAAAGAAAAGAAGAATGAGAAATGAAGAACAAATTATTCGGGCTATATGTGGATCCAACTTAAATGCATACGTATGCATAAATTCATATTCATACGTATGCATATTTTTTTAGTTATATACATACGTATGCATTTTTCCGCAAAGTATATGCATACGTATGCATTTTTTGTTGAAACTTTTATGCATACTATGCATTTTTTCTAACTTTTATGCATACGTATGCATATGAATTTATGCATACGTATGCATAACATATGCATACATTACATATGCATATAAACATATGCATACGTATGCATTTAGGTTGGATCCACACATAGCCCGCATAATTTGTTCTTCATTTCTCATTCTTCTTTTCTTTAATAATTAATTTTCATGTATTCTTGATAATATTTAAATTTTATTTTAATACTAAAAAAATTAAAAATATTTATCGGATTTTCTCGATTTAGGGTGTAACTGACTTAAATTCGGCCAGACTTAATTTCGCCATCGACGGTTATTTCTGCCATGCGTAAAGTTATCAAATAAACTGCGTATATATAGATAGATCATCATGTCATCTATCCTAGTCATGTGCAATTCATTTCATTACCTTGCGCATAGCAAAAATAACAGCCGGTGGCCGAAATTAAGGCTGGCCGAATTTAAGTCAGTTACCCTATACATTTTTGTTTTTGGGTGGTCTATTTTGATTATTTTTATTGTTTAATAGCAGTACAAACGACATTTACCGACGTTAAAATACGACAATTATAGTTAAGTAGGTACTTAAACCACCTATGGAGGTGGTTTAAATTTTCTACTTAAATTGACCTACTTAAGTAGCCTACTTAAAATGGTGCAACCCGATTTTTCTTATAGCCAGTCACAGCTGCTTAAGTAGCCTTCATCTACTTAAGTAGTTATGGTGCAACCGGGCCAAAGTTTCGAAAAAAAAGCCTTATATTAAATGGAATAGTATAAAGCTACATAAGTCTAAAAACAAAATGCAAGAAAAGACTGAAACAAGTCTCTTTAAAACCTGTAAATTAATAACAAATTTTGCTGTAAATACCACAGTATTAGTTAAGTCACACGTCGTCAAAACGATACAAAAAAAGTATAACGCAAGCGTCAGAGTAACAATGAAAAATTTCTGTCAAAATAAGTTATCGCATTGCGCATTAAATTTTGTAATTTATCATTATTTTCGTATAAAGCAAAACATACCGCCATAATAACGACTTTTTAAAATTAAATATCAAGTTCTAAATTAGAAAAACATTGAAAAATTCAGATTTAATATAAGGCGACTTTTTCTTTGATGTTTCTATTTATTACATAAAACAAATTAGCTGTCAATGTATTAGTTAAATTGAAAGTCGCCTTATATTAAATCTGAATTTTTTAATGTTTTTTGCACTTAGAACTTGATATTTGATTTTAAAAACCCGTTAATATGGCGGTATGTTTTGCTTTATACGAAAATAATGATAAATTACAAAATTTAATGCGCAATGCGATAACTTATTTTGACAGAAATTTTTCATGGTTACTGTGACGCTTGCGTTATACTTTTTTTGTATAGTTTTGACGACGTGTGACTTTATTAATACTGTGGTATTTACAGCTGGTTAACTCATGTAAAAGTTAATCAACTTTTAGAGAAATTTATGTGAATTAAATTTTATTAATGGTTAAAAAACGCAAACTAAAGCCTTTACACGTATTGTTTTTATTCGGTTTTGTTTTTCTGAAAATTTCACAAAATTTGTTATTAATTTACAGGTTTTAAAGAGACTTGTTTCAGTCTTTTCTGGCATTTTGTTTTTAGACTTATGTAGCTTTATACTATTCCATTTAATATAAGGCTTTTTTTCGAAACTTTGTTTTGTCTTTTGCTAGAATATTTTTTGTTTTTCATTCTTAACGCTAGATAGTACTGTAGCGGTAACGGAAAAAATAAACAAAATGCAAATAGTTGTCGAGCTGTCTGCTATTTTATGAGACTTGGCAGACCCTTTTATTGTTACCGGAAGACTTTTATTGTGCGGTCAGGAGATTTTTATTATTTGTTTAATTTTTTATTTTGTTCAATCAATCAATAATAAAAACATAATTCAAAAAGTGCCCGACAAGAAAGTTGCGTAAGACTTTGGCTATCCTATGAATCCAAGTTTGATTTTTTTAGAGCAGTGGTTGTGCAGGAATAAAACTTTTAAGATGTGAACGTTGGAACAATAATAACAAAAAGAAGGGGAAGGTTTGAAGTTCAAAATTCACTCACGTTCTCTAATAATAGCAAAAATATATTTGATAATAGTTGGCGCAGTGCCGCTGGCCTAAATTGCCTCGTGACGCTGCCACGCCACATATGATTCCCAAAGATTTGCAATGAATTTCTGCCTGCAATAACCAGCTGTTAATACAATGGTATGAATTAAACAATACAGAGGTTTATTATCAAAACACAACGTGGCACAGTTACCATAGACATTTTTTGTCCAAATAAAAATTTTCGCAGCGCACGTATTTATTTACTATTTACTGTTTGTGTGTTGTGAGACTCAAAACGAATTGGGGACAATTCGCTCCCGAGACAATTCGCTCCCGGGGCAATTCTTTCGTTCAAAAAAAAATTTCTGGTCATTTTATAACTTTTGTTTACCGGAAAACCACTTTCAGCGGGATTTTTTCTAATTCTGAGAGCTTTTTTCTATCGTCTTTTAGATTTGGACTTATTTCAACTTTATTGTTTTAGGGTTTTCTATTTTATTCATTATTAAATGTCGATTTTTCAACGAATCAGAGTTTTCACGGTAAAGAATTATTTGTAAACAATAATTATGCATCTATTTTGTTTTGATTTTTTAATGCGGTCTCACTTGTAAAACTAATAGAGTGTTCGAAAATACACGATTCAAATTATCGTGGAACTACATTAAGATAACTGTTTAATTTAAAAACAAAAAAACTATATCGATAAGTTTTTTAAATGACATAATTTTAACTTTTTAATTTTTAAAAAGAAAATTTGAATGAAAATAGAAATAGGTCAAACGTAAAATGTGCATAGCCTTCATGTAAACCAGCTATAGTTTTAAAGTATTTTGAGTTCGCCACAATTACGACCTCGTAACTCGGTTTGTTAGCTGCGGATGAGTGCTCCCGGGCTTTCTTTACAAAGAATAGGATTACAACATTGGTGTCTTCTATTAGCTGGGAGCCTCATTGGAGCTATTAATCACCTGCTAAACACCCTTCCGTTCCCCAAACTTAAATAGAGTATCTTAAAATGAGGCTTATATAAGAAATATTCATATTGTGTAATTTTGAATTATTTGTTTTCTTTTGTTGACGCGAAACTGGCCGCGCACCAAAAGACTTTATTAAGCTTTTGTGAGAATGTAAATTATTTAAGATTTCGTATGAAAATCCCAATTTAATGAAACCTTATTTTTTTCTAACATTTAAAGCCCGTGGGTTTTGACGACTGTAAGAAATACTCACAGGTTTTTTCATTTGTTTACTGAAATTTGTTGCTCGTGAAACTTAAAATGTTGCTTGAATTTCATGGTCACTTTTTAATTTTTTTTTCGTCATTTTTTCGCTTTAATGCAATTTTGTTTTTTTAATGCTCTTTTAACAAGTGTTTATATTTTTTTCAATACATAATCACTTTGATTTGATTTATCAAAAAGGAAAAAAACTCAATTAGATTTTATTTACATTTGTGAATATGCTTGCGATAACAATATGCTGGGGCTGGTTTCCTACTACAAAATGAAAATGTGTCATAATGAATGAGCTATATTTTTTTTAAATGGATAACTAGAAAAAGCATATTCAAGTTTTTGTAACGTGTGCATGCATGTGCATACCTAATATTTCTGGATTTTTGAGCTCCGGAAGTCCGTAGCTGTGCTCTGGTTTTCGGAGCTTCATGCACCCTACGAGTCTGAGCTCTGGAGCCCCCGACCATTTTCGTTATAATTTTCTTAATAATTAAAAAGCATGATAGGAATTTCACAAAATTTTCGCTACTTAAAATTCAAATAAAAAACAATAAGAGAAAAATTTTAAATTGAAAAAAAAAAGGATTATGTTTATTTTTTATGGGTTTATATTGCACTTTTTGAATTTTAAATTTAAAACCTGTGCACTAAACCCTCTTATATCTAAATTTCAACGCATTATAATTTCGTGGCGGGACACTTAAGCCTCTAATTCGTTATGCGAGGCAAATCCAAAGAAGTTTTAGAAAGATTCTGTACTTCATTCTATATTTCGGTTATTATGTACTTAAAAGATTGCTTAATAGTTAAACTAATTAAAGTTAAAAATGGTGCACTAAAAAGAAACAATGATTTTCTACTTTGCTTTGATACGTTGTTTGTTAAAATTGGTGCAGAATTTGTTGAGATATTGTGTTTTTAAAATTACAAAACTGCAATTTTTCGGCCAAAAACACGAAGTGTAGAAAAAAATATCATAACTTTAATCTTAATTTGAATAAAATATTTAACACCCAACAAAATATCGCGCGAGGAGACAACACTATGCATCAGTTTCACTTTTTTTTATTAAAAATTATTTTTTATAGGCACTTTGCACTGGAACCTCGGTTTATACATGAATTATGCAATATACATAAGCGTCACCATAATGGATAATTACCGTATCTCCTATTTATCTTTCGTCGTATGCAGAGAAACCGATCGAAATTTCGCGCGCTTTCGAACGGTTAATTTGCATACTACGAAAGATAAGTAGGAGATACGGTAATTATCCATTATGGTGACGCTTATGTATATTGCATACTTCATGTATAAACCGAGTTTCAGTGCAAGGTGTCTATACATTTCTTCTAATTTAAAAAGTAATGATTTGGCGACTGTCAAAGATTGCTCTGAATATAATTTTTCATTTTCGATTGCATCGGAGTATAGTAATAGTGGCAGCGGCAGGGTCCAAAACTGCTAACCTGCTGATTATGCCGAAAATTATACATATTGTTTCATTTGACATAAAAAATAGTAAATTTGCGATGAAGAATTTTCGGATGAAAATAATCAATCGGAGATTAAACCGGTTGAATTTTTATCTTAACAAATTAAATAGTAACCCTAATAGATTAATCTCGGGAGCTCATTTACATTTGTTCCAGTATCTTTTATATTAAACGTCGACAATTCAATAATAAAGATATGTGTGTCTACCGTCTGGGGTGTCAAATAACATAAAGTAACTCTTCTGGACGTACGTGCTTTTTTTAAATTTTATACGGTTCTAAAATGCTCACATCTGTCTGTAGTTAGATGAACACTGTTTGACATAGCAAACTTACTTTTATTTGATTATACACCTTTGCTAATAATATGTGTGTTTTCATAATATAACTGTTGCGTAATATTTAAAAAAGTTTTATTAATTATTTGACTTAAATAAACCATAAAGCTACTGTGTTTTTAATCTCTGTTTCACGCACAACTACTTTTTTAAATAATTCTTTTATAGTGGTGGTTTTTTATCAATAAAAACTAATGTTATCTAGAGCTTACTGTTTTTTAGGCAGCGAATACGGATTGTATTTAACAAATGGCATTCTGGAAAACCTAATGACTATTTAACTTTTTTTAGGATGGTAGGTCTTTCTAACGCTCGCAGCATCTGCGATACCGTGGAAAACGGTCTTAAAAGACTGGTACCGCTGTTTGTGTTGATCCTTTACTCTTTTTTCGGGGCGTTCTTGTTTCACCTGATCGAAGATGCCGCCGAATTGGACTACCGATTAGAATTGGCGGAGGAACGGGCTCTTTTAAGACTAAAATACGAAAGGATTTTCGAAGAGATATACGACAATGACGTTCTAATAGACAATAGAAAAAACATCACCCTTAAATACTTGACGGACTACGAGCGCGAAATCGATTGCGAGCTGCCGTCCGGTCAGACCAAATGGGAGTTTTTCTCCGCCATGTTTTACTCCATGACTTTGTACACAACAATAGGTAAGCTAGTTGGTCGGTGGGCCAAACTGTATAGCAAACAGTCGTTTAAAACAATTAAGGTCGTTTTTGGATCGACATGAAATGACATGGCGGGATAGATGACAGTGTTACTTTGTATGAACAGTAAAAATGTGGATTTGAAAAATACAGGTTCAGAAAAAACACAGCATTGATGTGTGGAAGAATGTGCGGTAGAAGTTAACAGATGTCGATATGGCAATTTATAGTTTAGAGGTTTATAATTTAAGCTCAAAATTTTTTGTTTTGAATGACTGTGTCCCGATTTGCAACATAAGCCCTCATTTAGAGCTACTTGTTTTTTTATTGAAAGCTCAGAAAATGCTCGACTATTGTTAGATTTGTTTTGAAAAGCCCATTGGCAAACCAGATGTGTTGATCTGTGATTGAAAAAGATTGACACATTTCTAAAAAACTCGTTTTACGCACGCAAATAACTTGGGTTAGCTGCTAGCGAGCTATTCTTTTAAAGAAAAAAGATGAATAGTCTTAAAAAATTGTTTTTTGCAAACTTTTAAAAATAAATATGCAATTCACCGATTTGTTAATCGATCTAAAAATACAATTCTACGGGTTCTAAAAGCTTTTTGTAAGGAAAAATTGTTGAACAGTTTACGTAGCAGTAATTCAGTAAAATGCAAACCCTTGCAAAATTCAGCTGATTTTTGATAAAAAAGTAAAATGTTTTATTTTACTTGAAAACCCGCATTAATTTCAAACTTTTTTCTTCTGTACCAGATCAATAAAAAAGAACAGGGGGCTTATTGAAACAATTCAATATATTGGCTTTGCAAACCAATATTGAACGCTATTGCACCATTTAATTAATGCCGGTTTGAACAAAGCTCTAATACACCCGTTTTTTTATGCAAGCATTTACTTAGTTTTCCTAGCTTTGCATTTAAAAGAGTTTAGCGACACTTATATTAACAATCCTAACCAACCTCTAACAATAAGATTTTAATTGATGGATATAAAATAATTACGATTCAATTATTTACTATACGGCTCCTTTTTTATTTCCCAAAGAAATCAACCAAACCAACCACGTCTGGTTTATTTTTAGTTTTCACCTTTTTTGAGTAATTTAGGACTTGATTCATATCTAGAATGTTTTAGGTTACGGTTACCAGGCCCCCAGAACATATCAAGGCAGGGTTTTAACATGCATCTACTCAATTTTGGGAATCCCCTTAGCCATGGTGGCCTTGATTCAGCTGGGTTACATCTTTGCTTCCTTCTGCAGTACTGTTTGGCACGGTATGGTGTGTCTATTTCGCTGGTATCACAGGGGAAGGAAATGGAAACAGGTAAATGGAAAGTAAAAACCTACCCTGATGAGCTGATATGTGTTTGTGTGTGGAAATGTGAGACCGCAGCCCACTGCAACAGTTCAAATTTTGTGTTTTGTTGTCTTGCATAATCATATTGATTTGGTTTTTAAATAGCAATAATTTATAATTGTCACAATAAAAATTCATTAGATTTTTATATATAATTTTGTTGAGTATTTTATTTTTGACAATTTAATATTGTCGTTTGTTCTTTTTTATAATTTTCAGCAGCTAAATTAATTTTCTATTGAAGTTGAGATAACAAATTAACACTTAATTTGTTAAGTAACTTTTTATAAAAAATTGTGACAACGAACTTATGTAGGGTGGCCAAATTTCATTTTATCTTAGTGTATTAGTGATTTTTGTGGGATTTAAAAAGAGATATAAAACCTGAAATAGTGTAAAAACTAACAAAAATTTTCAGGTTAGTACTAGTGAACCAGAAGAATTGGAAGTATCGGATGAGGATCCATTGCTCACTTTTCCAATTTCAGTTCTTTTGATCCTAACAATAGTATGGCTCTTTGGATCTGCAGGCTTTTTTCTCATATGGGAAGATTCCTGGTCTTATAAGGATTCTTTGTATTTTACATTCATTAGTTTTTCTACAATTGGTAAGCATTGGTGTAATTATTTCCGTGTGTTGTTTGTTGGTGGTGTGTTGGTATTTATTTTTAAAGTGGCTTATTTAATAATTTGTTATGCTATTTTTTATATTTTTAAAGAAAGATATATTTTTGATATATTTTTTATATCAGGGATATATTTTTGATATCTATACCAAAAGAAATAAAGTCATATCTATACCAAAAGAAATAAAGTCATAATGTTTGACTCAAAAATCCTATTATTTAAAGTTTTCTTATTTTTTACTGAATTTTTTAAAGAAACGTTTTTAGTAAATACCACAAAACTCTTTAGTAAAATTAACATTTTTTGTATTATCCAAAGTTAATCATCAAGTTAAACCGCCTTAGATCCTGTTTGTTTTTTGTCTAAAATGTCCAAAAGTATCATTCAAAAACTTGTATATTATGAGTGATTTCAGAGTATTTTGTTTGGTTTTTTCTGTTTTTTTGACAATTTTATCTAAAAATTCAGTAAAGACACTTTAAACAAATTTTAAAATTCCCAAAACGTCATCCACAATCGAAAATTTTTATCCTTCAGGGAGTTTGGACGAAGTATAAACTGGGGTTTGAAGTAGCATCTTGAACTGTGATATTTTTTAAGGTGGACATGATGTTTGTATAAATTACAACAGTGAGCAAAAATACTGTAGGTAAACCAAATGTGGGTGCTGCAATTGTGTATTATATAAAATAGGAAATTATCTGAAAGACAGAGAACCAATCAAAATAAAGTCATTTATCGTAATTATTAAATTGTTAAACTATTATCATGATTTACAGTTGGTTTTTATAAATAACAGTAAAGGTGAATGTTTTAAGACTTTTTCATAGGGCTTTCCATTTTTTAGGCACTGAACTGTTGCATCAGCCACGTTTGGCTTGTCTATAAATACATCGTAGTTAAACCGCTCATCTTTTCATATAACATGTAAGTATAGCCGGAATCCAGCGCGGTAATTATTAAAAAACCGCACATCACTGTTTAATTACAGTAAATATCGTGCTGGGTGCCGGATATACTTATATGATGAGCGGTTTAACTACGAGGCGTCAATAAGTTCTGGTTACAAATATAGCTCACCAGCTATTTTTGTCTGGAAAAGTCAGGAAATGTTTTATAAAGACAGCATATGCATTAGTTGTTTGGTGTTAAAAAAACATCAGGGACATCGGAATGTAATACTGGACGTATCTTTACTAAACGCTGTTTAGGCTTGGGAGACGTGACGCCGAAGCACTATGACAAGTTGCTGTACAGTTTTTTCTTTATCCTAATCGGCCTGGCTCTGGTCAGCACATGCGTGACCGTCTTCCAGATGAAGATGGAGGCCATCGCCCAGAGGGTACGCGGGGTCATAGAAGAGCAGTACTCCGACCCCAGTCGGGAGAAGGTCGACCTGGAGGAACCCAAAGGTTTGGATGGCATTCTGAACGACCTCCCTCACGGCAATAAAGTACTTTTCAGCTTCTTGCCTGCCCACAGGAAGCAGCAGCTGGCCGAATTAAAAGAAAAGGCCGTGGGCCAGGTGGCCAAAGGCTGCCAGACTGATCTGGTGCTCATGCAAAGCTTCCGGCTGGGCTTAATTGGAGAGGAGAAGCGCTCCCACGACGATATTAACTCCTTGGTGATGGCTTGCGAGTTAGACTACAAACAGTAGGCTGATGCTCTTTGAAACGTTTGCTCCAATACTCATGTTCAAAGTTTTTTGACGAAAATTCGTTTTGTCGCATTGGTTTCAATGCTCAGAAGCCAAGTGAAATTGTTTTTGATTGAAGAAAACCGCTGCCAAATCGATGGGCTGATAAATGACGGATAAATTAGGAAATTTTATGTTTTGTTTTTGACTGAAATAACGCCATGGCAAAATATATAGTTTATAATTTTTTTTTTAATTTGCATTTTTATATAGATATTTATTTGTTTTAAAGAAACTAGATTTTTAAGTTAAAACTCTTAATGCTGATGTTGTTTCACATTGGTTTTTAATTGGTTCAAATTTACTTTAACGTATTCTTAAATTTTTATATAGTATTGTAACCTAAGATTGTCTATCATAGTTAATATCTATGTATGTTTTTGTATTAGTTGACTTGGGTGCTAAAAACTCTTTTAAGTTGTTATTATGAATAAAATATATTTTTTAATTTTATAAAAATATTCTTCAGAAAGTTTAGTAGCAAATTGATTGTAAACATCAAGTGTGTTTTTTGGTTCATGGGTATTCTAGATTCTTAATATATACTCCCACTTTAATATAATAAAACTGTTAAAAAATATATATTTTAATTTGATTTTGTAAAATGACATTTATTTTTTAAGATTTAATCGTAATGAAATTAGGTAATATCAAGAATACATAATCATTATATAGTCTTGATAATACTTTAAATTTTTTTATCAATTTTAATAAGAAATTTGATGCCCGAAACAAAATATAAAATTGATTTAATTAAGTCATTAAATCATTAAAATTTTATAATAATAGCTGTTTTTTTGCCCCAACGTCATTCTATAGTTTATCACTGTTGAACGTATTTTTGTGTAAAGGAGTCTATTTTTTATTTTATTTTTGGTGCTTTGTAACAGGACACTGCCAAGTTTTGTTTCTGTGGTTACACAGTTTTGTGTTCATAATTTTTAGTTAAAGTTCTAAAATCATTATTTTTAAAAGAGTATGGTCGGAATGAACCTAATTTGTTTTGTGATTCTTGGTTTGTGTTTTCCGCTTTTCTTCTTACCATTAAAAGAGCAGTTTAAAAAACAATTTTAGACATTTTTAGGCATAAAAATTTTGCTGCGTTTTCAGATTTGTTTTACAACTTATAATAAAATTTAAATAATTTGCTTAGGCTAGTTGCTTATTGTTTGAATATAAAAAAAAAACAATATTTAAAATTGTGAAAAATTTATTGAAATTTATTACAGTAAAAAAATGATTAAATCTGGTTCCCCATACAAAAATTGACCTTTTAGAAGCTACGATACCCATAATACGGAGGTTTAAATTTAAAAACGTTGATTCCCGTTTGTTTTGACGTATTATATTTATTTAATGAAAAATTATATTTTCGAAAGTGACCAGATGAGATTTTGATTATATAATTTTTAAGTGCACTGTTTCCTTTAATCTTCGCTAGGGTTATTAAGCGTCTGACTTATTTGTGAAAGTGTTCTTTTAAATTGCTCGAATTATTCGTAAAATTAAGGTAATTTATTTAAATTACTAGAAAATTCCGAACTTATCAGTCTTTAAGATTTTAAAGTTAGGTTTCTTAGTTATGTTAACTAGCACGATTTTATTTTTAAAAAATTCATTTTTTGTTTAAATTAAACATTTTTAGAGGTACTTTTCTATATTGTTGCTTAATAACATTTATGATTTTTAAAGGGAAAACGTGCCTTTTAAAAGCAGGTGAAAAGGTTTACATGAAGCAAGAATTTATAATACTTAACAAGCATAATAAATTAAAAATTAAAAACACTAGTTTTAATTTCCAAATTTTACTTTTATTTTAGTTTCAGCGCGATGGCGAGAAGAAAAGTCCTTCTTCGACCAAACGTTTTTCCATATTTTTTCTTATTTAACCATTTTAAGGGTGAAGAAAACAGTGATTTATGGTTACTTTTCGAATATAAGATTGTTTTAATTAAATGACAAAACATTTCTTACCTTAGTCTGTCCCTCCTTAATTTGTTTTGTAAACGAAAGTGCAAATTTCACACTTAAAAAAATAAATAAAATGTTGCAAAAACTTAAAATCCCTAGCAGAAAATTTTACACACTTCAAACTAAGGATTTAAAGTCAGTGCACTCACAAGCAATTTCTGCCATCTTAATTCCATAGAAATCATCAGTGCCTTTGGAGTTTTTTCTTTGCAAAGTAATTTTGTTTTAACAATAGCGAAGAATTTCCAATATTTCCAACAAAATATCCTCACAAGTTTGCTATATTTAGAACAAAATCAAAGGAAACGTCCCGTGGTAAATATTAAAACTTTAAAAAGAGTCGGATTAAATTGGCCGAACCTTATTTTTTTGTTTTAAAACAATTATTTTTGTTATTAATAAACATAAAACAAAAAAATGAAGGTTGACAGAATTTGACATCAGTTACACATAGAATTTGATTATTTTCGTAGAATATATTTATATAAATAGTCAAACAAAACTAGTGGTAAACCTAATTATAAAATAAAAAACCGCCGCACGAGACAAAACTTAAATTTTTCTAAGTTAATTCTACGAATTTTTTCTTTCACTCAACTAATATTATAGCAACACTTTTCTAACCTACTTATTTCGTTAATTTAATCAAAATGTGATTTACGACTTTTTTTTCAACGAATTTTTTAGGGCCACTTTTTAGAGAGTAGCATTCTTAACTTTTACGGTTAAATTTCGCCAATTAGGTACCATTATATTTAATTAAAAATATTTTAATATGAAGAGATTTTGTTATTGTGAAATATTTTCGTTACTTGTACCCAGTTTTGATTTTAGTTTCTTTACCACGTTTTGCTTTACTGATCAAAACATACTCCTTGTAAGTACTTTAACTCCTCCTCTATTTGTAAGACATTCTTTAAAACTAACATGATTGGTTTGCTCTATTTGTAAAGCATTTTTGAAAAGTAACATAAATGGTTCGCGATTAAGTATAATATTGCTTTAAACAAGAATATACTGCTAATAATTATGTGAAAATGTACATATATAATGTATATAAAAAAATAATTTAGGTTTAAAAAATTCAAATATGAAAATAAAAATTTTGTTCTGCTTAGAAAAAAACTTTTGTGTAATAAAAAAAAGTTTTTTTCACTCACGAAGTGCTTAAATTCTAAAATGTGACTATTCATTACATAAACCAAATAATTAACAATAAAAATTTTGATTTTTATTTGAAAAAAATTGACCAAAATTACAAATTCTGCTAAATTTTTCGCCTGCCCCGGCCCCGGCCCCGGCCGGGGCAAAATTTTCTACCCCGGCCCCGGCCCCGGCAAATCCAAATTTCTCTACCCCGGCCCCGGCATCAGCAAAAATTCTGCCCCGGTCGATCACTATACTTAAGTATAAAAATGACAAAATAACAAAAAAATTTTTAAGCCCTGCGGACCGAAAACCATTGTTTTTTCCTAAGCTTAAGCGAAACCTAAAAAGAAACCAAAAAGTAATCATTGCAAACGCACAAATTTAGTTGTAAAATTACACTTTTGAGTTGTGAGATTGGACAAAAGTTGTGATATTGTACTGACTGTAGTGAAAATTGACGTTGTGATTTTGAGGAAGAGGATAAAACCCGGTCGAAAAATCTCAGTCGGCCGGGCGATAGCAGAGGATAAAACCCGTGCGGTTTAAAAAAATTGTATTTTGAAATCTACATATATTTCACCAGAAATTAAGTCATTAAACTTAAGTTTAGTTGTTTTACTACATTTTGGCAAAAGTTTATGGATAAAACTTTTCATTACAGCTAAAATAAAATAAAAATATTTTTATGGCATCATGCCAATGGTGCCATAATAAACCCGAGAGTATAAAACCCGGGCGAAGGTAATTTTTAGAAAAGGTGGGTACATCAAGAGGAGAAAAGCCGGGCAGTCAATTTGTTTTTTTAGAGCAAAAATATTAGGTAATAAT
>JASAMX010022509.1:0-15113 GCA_030248175.1 Microlaimidae sp. YZB2_3
AAAATGTAGTTTTAAACAAGTAGAAATACAATGTTTTCCTGGAAAAAAATAAAATAAAAACATTAGCAAAATACTTAAACAAACCGTTAACGTACAGTATAGCATCTAGCTTTTACACCTCTGCTGGATTAACCTACAGTTAACCAAGTGGTTATTAGTGGTTTAGTATACGAAATCGTCATTTTTTTCAAAATTAAAGTTTTTTTAACATATACAAATACAACCTTCTTATTTAAAAAGTGGAAATTTCGCGGTTATCAAAAATTGGTGATTTGTGAGCACGATTTTTTAATTAACTTTCTCTTCGACAATAAAGGAACTACAACTCGGTTGTGTAATTTGTTTATCGAATAAAAAAGCATTGTCATATGGTCTACATTTTTGTGAGTAGCTGGACCAGCAAGATGCTAATTTTCCATAGTCCACAAACGTCAAACTCTAACAAGTCCACATCTTTTTTGTCTTAACATGTGCACGGGGTAAAATCGCCTTTATTTTTTCTGCTATATTTTTAGAGCATTTTTAAGGCTTGTTATATAATACGAAACAATATTATTTTTTAAAACAATTTTTTAGAGGCTTTGTGCAAATAGTTATATTTTTTTAAAAATTATAAAGCTTTAGGATTTACCAGCATTGACCGTTTGACTCAAATAATTTTGTACAATTTATTTTCAGTGGAAGAAATGTAAAAACCCCTGGTAAGTTTTTGAATTAAAAAAAACCTAAAGTAAATTTTATATTTTAAGAAGAAAAAAAATTAGCTGTGTCAAATTTAAACGCGCATCGAGTCAAAATGGGTTTTGACCGAGCGAGAACCCAGTCCTTGTAATTCGACAGAAACCCAAAAAACCGGTTTCACGTCACCCATTAATAACTTACTTGGGATAAGTCTTGGCTAGCTGAGCAATCGATTTGGCTAGAGCTAAATCTTCGCAATTTTGCCATTCCTGATAAGCCGCTCTGACGCATTGCTGGTGTTCTCTTTGACAGTTCCTCAATTGAGCGTCAGAGACTCGGTTGATGTAGGGGCAGAAATTATCGTTCGAGTAACACAATATTTCCTGCTGAAATTTGAAAATACGCATGTATTATGAATATCTTTATAATAATTATGAAAATTATTTTAAAATACACATGCATGATGTATATCTTTTTTATATTATTATATTAATTAGACAAATTAATAAATTTTGTTTAGATAAAAAATATTATTAAACCTTAAAAAACTGTTTTAAACGACATGCTTAACATAACACGTAGATATCACATATTTCGTGGTCTAAACCTTGGACACAAAAGAATTACTGGGTCAAAGAAAAATATTTTTTACCAGATCGAGATTCCACACTTTTGTTATTACAGAAAACACAAACAATTAACCTCAGTTAACACCAACTTCTGATTGTTTAGAATTTGAAAATCACGAAATGTCTGTTTTTACTTTTTGCTGAGTCAATATACAAATGACATAATTTAAAAGTCATAGATTTAGCTTTTGGCTGAAATGCCAATTTCGAAATATAGTTCACTAATACAATTGTCGCGCCAACAACTTTTGTTATTTTAGCGGGGATCCCGGACCGCTGGCGGACACAGACTAAACGAGCAAGCGAGGACGGATTGAACCGACGAACACAGTGTTAAAATGCGATGTAAGTGAGTCTTAATGTTTCCCCGTCGACTGGGGTTTCC
Source organism: Microlaimidae sp. YZB2_3 (assembly GCA_030248175.1). Classification (NCBI taxonomy): domain Eukaryota; kingdom Metazoa; phylum Nematoda; class Chromadorea; order Desmodorida; family Microlaimidae; species Microlaimidae sp. YZB2_3. Next base: position 1,696 of record JASAMX010022509.1, read on the forward strand.
TTTTCGATGAGACTAGAAATACTAAGTAAGTTTCCGTTGCTAGTAGTTAGTATTGAGATGTAAACGCTAATTTAAAAGGCACAGTTTATGATTGCCAAAATAAAACGCAGACACCATGGCGACATGATTACTAGAGACCAATAAAGAAAAACTAAGCAAGAGCGCTGGCACAGTTATAAGCTTAAGCCTAATAAATTTTACCGAGGTTGAACGAAAATTGCGGCAAAGCTAAACCTAAGGGGGGACTGCTAAAAATGGTGAGAAACACCTTAATAATTTAGACGCCGGTTTGGCAGAGGGGCGGGGACGATGCGAAAGAGGCTTTAAGCCGAAAGCACAACAATTTAATAAGGATACGTTACCAGGGAAACCCAGAAACCACCCAAGGAATTAGGCCACCAAGGGAGTGCAAAAATGACACCGTTAACTTTAGCCTGACTGTAAAACTAGTAAGGTTTTAGAACTAACTGCAAAAAGGAAACACTCGGATTTTTAGTCTCAACGAGGATTGCGTCGACTCGAACAGTAAAAAAGTAAATTATAAATGTAAAAATCTTTCAGCCGATTCTCTTCTGGTCGTCGGAGAGTCCCACGTAGGACTGCGTAAATTTGGCGGGGAACCTAATAAAAATAATTCTTCTTTTAGCCGTAATAAGATATTGCTCAGGGGAGAGGAACGAAATATGAATCGTCCTCAGGGCCTGCAGGTCTTCTTGCCAAATTTCGCAGCCAAAACCAAATTTGAAGATATAAAAACTAACGACCTTTTTAAACGCCGGCCGTTTTTATATTAGCACAATGTGCACAGAGCAGGACAACCCGCACAACACCGCGCGCAATTAAAAACCCCACCGACTCCGACGCCCAGAGAGAAAATTAGGCACACTACGCGCTGTGTTCGAGCCTGCGCAATACCTCGTTTTAGAAATTACTAAAACAGTTTACTTGAGAGATTTAATGAATTTATTTATAAAATAAAACCAACGGTGGCTTAAAATAGGAGTATTAAACGGGGAATAGGGAAAAACGGGGAAAAACACGACAAACGCCCAAACTTCCAGCTACGCCATACAATTCCGAAACCTAGTTTGTTAAGCTTTTTTAAATGACCTCATTTATACATGAATTCATAAATGTTATAAATGAAAATTTTGATTTCATGCATGATTTTTGAATTATGCAAGAACTCAGGTCAAATTCTCACCTTAAACACACTAAGTAAAACTCATTTTAAAAAAGCGTTTTCTTTTATCATGTGACGCTGTTAAATCCTCCAAATCAGGTTTTTGATTCATCAAAAATTTTCAGATTTATATTAGCAAAGCTCCAGTGTTTTGTTTGTATTTTCACTGTTAATGACTATATCCGTTTAAAATTTCTAAATTCTATTTAAAAGTAATGTTTTATATAAAATTTAATATACTATTCTTTTTTACTAGAGCTTATAATTTGCCTGCATCTAGAATAATAACATAAGTGTGCTAAAACATAAATAAATGCGAAAGATAACGCGTCTATTGAATTTATGAAACGTTTCGACAACCTACAGTTGCCGTCGTCAGCTAAATCTAAAAAATATATATAAATGTAAGTAAACAACACAGGAAAATTTTCAAAACTGTATAAATAATGTAAATATTTATTACAAATAATATTTGTCTGCAACAACAAAAACAAACCTGCAGATGACTACTTTTGCATTTGGCCGATCTTGTCTCGTATTCTACAATTATTGGGTGATAGCATTCTGTAAAATATTCATAACATAGACTTGGCGGTTGATTTCCAGCCTATAACACAATTAAAAATCTAAATTTTTGATTGCAACGGCCTCGATACGTTTATCACAAAACATTTTCATCAAAAAACTATAAATAAACAGCATAAAAGGGGCACCGCTAGAAGTCTTCCTATTGGCCATTTCCGTTCTTTCTATTGGTTGGTAAGTTCTGAAATCAGCAGAAGCCTCCAGCCAGGAACGGAACCCTTGGGTAAGTTTGGATCCTTTATTTATTTAAAAATAAGTTTAAGTTAAGAAAGCGCTATAAAAATTTAAGTTAAAGTTTAGAATTTGAGTTTATTTAAGTTACTCTGAACAGCGCGCTATAAAAATACTTTTAGTTTGAGAATTTAAGAAAAAGAATTATTATTTTTAAATTTAGAAAATTTAAGATAATTTATAAGTTTTTGAAAATTACGCTCAGAAAGAAGCAATAATTATTATTTTTTAGAATTGTTTAAAAAGCGCGAAAGATTTAAATTGTTCGGAGTGCAATTAGAAACTCTGACCAGTTAAGATTTTAGAAAATTGCTTAGTTTGAGTTAGCATTATCTAACTGTTGGTTTTCTTACGTTCCTTTATTAAAGAATACAATATTAAATTATTATTTATATCAAATACGTATTGGTTTTCTTGCGTTCCTTTCTAACTTATCAATTAATTGATTTATTTTAATTTAATAGTGAAATTTGTGTGGACTTGTTTTAGTCATTTATTGATAACAAATTAGCTTCCAATTACACTGCGCGTTATCGGCCAAAACAGGTCGTCACTACGTCACAGTACCCACCATTCGAAGTTCCTTCAAATTCAAACATGTAGGGTAACTGACTTAAATTCGACCAGCCTTAAATTCGGCCACCGGCTGTTATTTCTGCCATGCGTAAAGTTATGAAATAAACTGCGTATACCTAGATGGATCATCATGTCATCTATCTAGACATGTGCAATTCATTTCATAACCTTGCGCATAGCAAAAATAACAGCCGGTGGCCGAAATTAAGGCTGGCCGAATTTAAGTCAGTTACCCTATGTGTGTTTCGTTTTTTTAATGGTAGTTATACGAAATCTAATTACCGAAAACCGATAGCATTTTTCGAAAACCCTAAGAAAAATTATTATTGATGCAAAAAGATAAAATTGCGGTTTTTGCACATTACTTTTTAATTTTTTAATGAATTAACGAGCCAAAACTTTTTGGGTTTGACAATTTTTCGGTAAGGTGAAAATAAACAAAGTAAAATTTTGGCATTGCTTTGAGGAATCCTTTTGTCTCTCTATCGATGAATCTCACGTAAGAATAATCTGCATACAACTGGTTTTAATTTTCATTCAATGTCCAAATTTTTGAGTTCAACGGTCTATACCGGCGGTGTATGCAAATTATTTTTACGTGAGATTCATTCATTGCCATATGCGGCAAAAAAACTAAAGTCAAAATTTAAATAGTATAGTAATAAAATCTAAAAATATGGTAAAAATCTCAAAAAATCATACTTGAGCATTTGTAATACCGATGAGGTAATAATAGAGGTACAAAAAGAAAAAAATGTGTTCTAAGCGTGTTCTAAGTTGCATACAACGTCTGCATTTTTGAGTTCAACAGTCTATAATCACGCTCTACGCAAATTAAAACATGCTATATGCTAATTATTTTTTACTTGAGATTCATCGATTGCAAAAAACTATAGTAAAAATCGAGAAAAAACGTACTTGAGTGTTCGCGGTATCGATAAAGACAATAATCGAGGCGCAAAGGGAAAAAAGGTGTGAAGTTCGAAAAAACATTTTCTTTTCTCGCGTCGATTGAGGACTGGGTGGCTTTTTTGCGATTGCCAAAATTAACAAATTAATACGGCAATTACTGTAATAACCTTTTCGTCGACCCCCAGGATTATAAAAAGGGTTAATGGGACGAGTAGTTGGAATGGCGCGGAATCCCCCCTATAAATCAATCCGGGGGATTTTCGGGAGACCGCTGGAATCCCACCGGTTGATTTATTCCGTGTTCGGGTTGTAATATTGTCGTCATTACAGCAAAACGAACCACAATGCGTATAAAATACGTATACGACAGTGACTTATTCTAGATTTGTAACAGCATTTTACTAACTCTGAACTGAGTCACAGTTACGTGTATTTTATAATTACTGTGGCTCATTTTGCCTTAGTAAACGACTGTATTAATTAACATCGGCGACCGTGGTTTAACATACGCAAATCAGATATACTGTCATAATTTTACAGTTTAAAATGTAACGAACAGCGTTAACCAGTAAACTTTATTTTAGAAAACTTTCACCCAATGGGGATTATCTAGACATAATCGAGGATAGATTTGAAATATTAACAATGTCGAGGTGTTCTGCACAGCTGTCATTTAAATTTTTTTTTATCGTTCTGTACTCACCGCAAGTCCACAATTAATCCAAGTGAATGAAACATTAAAAAAATGGGTTGTTGAAAATTTTTCAACCAAACAGTCCAAGACGTATGGTGGTAAACTAAGGGTATATTTGCCTCAGGCTTCTGAATCTTATATAGATAAAATTTTAGCTTTTAGCTGAGGAACTTACCCCCATTGAGATAAGCGTGCCTGGGTGCATAGTTCTATAATATTGCTTTAACGCCTCAAAACTTAGTCGATGAAAATTTTTACGCCTTAGAAAAAATTGTAAGACTCCTGTAGTAGTTAACCCCCGCTTATTGATCCGTTTTGTGTCAGTTTTCTAATTTGTTTTTTCCTTATAATGCTGTATTCATTCATTCATGTTAATTTAATATTATATTGAATAAGCGAAAAAATTACATATTTACCGACTATTGATGCAAGCAAGGATTATTAGCAAAATGTTTTATAAAAGTAAACCATTTTTTAATCAAAACTTTAAAAAAAATAGTTTCTACTCAAAAATTATTCCACAAAAGCTGGAATGGCATCACTGGAATGAAGCTTAATTATCTTCAAAAACGGTCAAATTTTTTGAACAAAATTATAAGCTAATTTCTTATGCGGAATATTTTCGACCTTCGTACATTTGTAAATTTACGTAAATTGGTACCTAAAATTTGTAAAGTTTTATTGCAAAAATTTATATAAACACATCCTAGTTAAACCGCTCATCTTTCCATTTAACATATAAGTATAGCCGGCATTCAACACGATAATTACTGTAAAACCGCACATCACCATTTAATTACAGTAAATATCGTGCTGGGTCCCAGATATACTTACATGGTGAGCGGTTTAACTACGAAGTGTCAATTGTAAAGCGCGTTTTTTTGTTTTGTTTTTTTTGAAATTATTAATTATATATTTAAATGGTTTTTCTCGTGTTTGCGAGGAGTACTCTAAAAAAATAGGACGCACAAAAAATTTATATGCCTTCAGGACAGCGTTTAAATTTTTGGTTTGAAAACAACAAAAAAAAATCATATTTAAAACTGAATAGACTTTTTTCGAGATAAAACTACAATGCTTAGAAAACTTTAGGGTTTTAAATATTAAAATGCCTAAGTTTTTAAAATCAATATTTGATTCCAGTTTTTCACCGGCAATAAATATCAGAATGATTAGGGTTTTTGTTGCCAAAATGTATTATTTGTATTTCACATTCATTAACAGCAATTTTAAAGCTGCCACTTATTTGCCCACGAAATTGAAGCATTAAGTGCGCACTGTAATTTAGAATTGATGTTCGTTTTGAATCTAGCTTCGTAAATTTTGACGTCATCTGCCAATAACTTGCAGGTGACATCAGATAATTCATTAGGAAGATCATTTACGAATAAAAAATTTTGAGGGACGCCTGAAATCACATTAATTTCAGTAGAACTAGACTTTCCTAACTCTTTGTTTTCTATTTGTCAAAAAAGCTGAAATCCAATTCAATAGATTTCCAAGTATCCCATAGGATTTTAATTCAGTAATGGTACGGGGTCTTTAGACCCATAAGCAAGGAACTTGGAGTCATGGAAAATTTTTGGGAACCTGGAGCCGCGAGCAATAGAAACTTGGAGCCTTTAAGAAAAAATTGGTTTGGGGTTAGAATTAGGCTTCGCTTAGGCTTAGGTATACGTTTTAGCGATTTTTACGTTTGGCTCCAAGTTCCCGATTTACGGTTCTAAGTTCCCTGTTTTTGGCTCCAAGTTCCCAAGGCTCCATCGACCCTAAATCACAGTAATTAACTTTTTATAACACACTGTCGAATGCCCGACTAAAATCAATATATACTATATCTACAACCATATAGGTGGAGGGGGTTTGTATGGTTTGTACCCCCCCACAAAAAAATTCCTATTACTGCCGACACCCCCCTAAAATTTGGGGGTACTCCGGACACTCCCCCCTAAAATTTGGGGGTCCCAGTACTAAAAACGCTAAAAATCGGGTATTTGAGATATACCCCAAAAAAATTTTCGAGACACCAACTCCGGAATTTCGGGAGTTGGGTATACCCCCAACCCAACTGGGATGCTGCCCACCTATGTTCACAACAAAACCGTTATTAATAGATTGAATTTCGTCATTACCGACTCGAGTAATTGAGAACAGTTTGATCTTCTCCGCAAAAACCCATGCTGCTCTTTACTTATTAAATTTTGACTTTTCAAATAGTAAAAAAAGCTTATCGTTAATGCAAGATTCCATTCCATTTATTTTACATGAAATACATGTAATAAACATATTTATTGATTGCCAAATTTCAATTCATTAAAGTGCTTATGTTGTCGTGTGTAGGTTTTGCGAATAAAGTATTCTATTCTATTCTATTCTATTCTATAGTGTGTTTTATTTATAACATGTTATAGCTTTTAGATTTCCTGACGAGCGCCTGTGTTTTATCCGGTTGAAACGTAGAATAAATTATTTGTAAATTATGCCCGTTTTTTAAAACACCATGCAACAATATCCACCTTTTTTTAATTACAAAATCAATGTTATTCTATAATAATGACAAGTATTTCGTGGTGATTGTTAATCACACGGGGCGATTTTTATTCAGCAAAGAACAATGGCACAACTTAGTTGTAGTTTTTATCTATAATTGTCGTTTATATTTCTAATTTATAGAAGGCATTTAATCTTTAAAATATTTCTAATTTATAGAAGGCATTTAATCTTAAAAATATTTTTTCGTTACGGCTCTTCCTTTTATACGCACGGTACCATTCTTCTTACAAGCTACAATGTATAAGGCAGCGCTAAGAAAGCCCATTAAAATTATGTTAGTTATCATAAAAATGTTTTGTCTAAGAAATTAAAATAAAATGAAAAATGGCATTTTTCGGATTAAAAAAAACTATATAATTTGTTGCGCATTCAAAAAGTCATGCGAGAAAAAATGTTAAGACAAAAAAAAATTCAACAACGTCATTTTTTTATCAATTATTCGAGTTATTTGTTAAAAAAAAACTTTAAAAATCACGTACTATCATATTTAGATTCTTTCGCTGTTATTGGATTTGCGGGTGGCATTTTAATGTATTAAAGCTAAAATCTTCCAGGCTGAAATTAAGGGCGTAACCGCTCTCCGACAGGAAGAAATAAACAATAAACTTACGAGCGGGAAAAATTAAAAAAAAAGTTTTCCGCGGTTATGTAACCAATTATTGTTTAGTTGCGTCATGTGTTTCTCTGTATGTGATATTTTCTCAAAAAACAAGTGGTTACTTTACCACTCATCTATTTTCACCCTGATAGAATTTAGCTTTAGTGCGCTGTTTTTTTGTTTTTTTTTGTACAAAAAACTGCAACTTCCAATATTTAAATTTTGTTTTTTAATGACAAATTAGTTGAAAAAGGGTCGTGGTAATATTAAGAAACAAGATAACATTAATTTGCAAAAGTTTTTTTTTATTTTTATGGACTTGATATAATTTATAAAATTCTCAATTCTGTATAAAAATCATGCGTACAAGAAACGCAAATTGGTATTATAAAAAACAAGTGGATTATCAAGAATACATAAAAATTAATTAATAATTAATTAATTTTCGTGTATTCTTGGTATGATAATACATCTTGAATTAAACAAAAAAAAAACAATTAAAATGCTAGATAGAATTGACAAATATTTTTTTTCTCCTAAAATTGCCAAAATTTTAGGCCGCAATTACCATGCCATAATAAAAAAAAGGCTATAACTGAAATTATTTTTATGAAAACCTATGCCCGATTGAATCTTTAGATTTTTTGTACAGTATTTAGCAAGATGTTTTACATTAATATTAGTATTTTTAATTAAGGTTATTATGGTTCATAAGTCATGCGAGAAAAAATGTTAAGACAAAAAATTCAAACACGTTTTTTTTATCAATCATTAGATTCATTTGTTAAAACTTTAAAAATCACGTACTATCATATTTAGATTTAACATTTTGAACTTCAGCGCGAAATTTTGTCGCTGTTATTGGATTTGCGGGTGGCATTTTAATGTATTAGTGCGCTGTTTTTTTGTTTGTTTTTTTTTTCGTACAAAAAACGGCAACTTCCAATGTTTAAATTTTTTAATGACAAATTAGTTGAAAAAGGCTCATGGAAATATTAAGAAACAAGATAACATTAATTTGCAAAAGTTTTTTTTTATTTTTATGGACTTGATATAATTTATAAAATTCTCAATTCTGTATAAAAAATCGTGCGTACAGGAAACGCAAGTTGATATTATAAAAAACAAGTGGATTATCAAGAATAGATAAAAATTAATTAATTATTAATTAATTTTCGTGTATTCTTGGTATGATAATACATCTTGAATTAAACAAAAAAAAACACAATTGAAATGCTAGATGGAATTGACAACAATTTTTTTTCCTAAAAATGCCAAAATTTTAGGTCGCAATTACCATGCCATAATAAAAAAAGGCTATAACTGAAATTATTTTTATGCAAACTTATGCCCGATTTAACCTTTACATTTATTCTACAGTATTTAGCAAGATGTTTTACATTAATATTAGTATTTTTAATAAAGGTTATTATAGTTCATTAATCTTATTTTAATAAGCCTTTCAATTATATTATTCTATAAAATCATGTTTTGTGGAATTGGTATATAGAAATTCGCTAGGGGACGAAATTTAACCTTAAAAAAACAATATGCCCCTCAAAAAAGCAAAAATTTAATATATAATTATTAAGATATGTGTTTTGATCTTTATTATTAAACCGCTTTAGTTAAAAATTTTGAACAAAAAACACACAGCTAGAACCTAGACAACACAAACCCCACCATCTAAGGAAATACAGCAATACGAGGCAGCAGATCTCAGCACTCTCTTCCGGGAAAAGGGGCCCCTATATCCGGGAACGGGACACGAGGGTACTGGACACGAGGGTACTGGACACGAGGGTACTGGACACGAGGGTACTGGACACGAGGGTACTGGACACGAAGGTACTGGGCTTAAAAAAATTGCGTTCACCACAACCTCGCAGCAATATCGATTCATTATGCAAAGGGGGACACGAGGGTACTGGACACGAGGGTACTGACGAGCAAAAAACATAACCTTCCCGCATAAAGCGGAATAAACTTATTGCATAACAATAGTTTATTATATTTCAATATCATTTAGTTTGTTTGACTGACTTATAAAAGACGATTATAAAAATAAAATTATTGAGAAGACATAAAACAAAAATAATAATTTCATAACATTAAAACATTTTCGTGTAATTTGTCTACATTTTCGTGAATTTTTTTATATAATAACTAGTTTTAAAAATCTTGAGAATCTATGAGACGACTTGAAAGATAATAAGCATTAAGGTTGCTGTTATGCTTTGATCGTGCTGTCAAAACATTTTTGTGGTTATTTTTCGTGGTGTGTTGAAAAAAATGAATTCTTAAAAATGCTTTCGGAAAAAATAACTGCAGAAATAATTGCAAACAAAACATTTTAGTAAAATATTTTCCGAAAAAAAATTGCTTGCCTTTTTTAAGAGTAAATTATTCATTCGGTATTTTTAAAAAGCACACTATTATTGAAATACTATGATAAAGTTTAGCTTAATTTTTGGGTTTTGCTTAGGCTTAGGAAAATAAAGTTTACCGTGCAATGGGTTTTGAAGACTCCCAAAGATCCGTTGTTGGATTATTTAACTCACGACTCTATACTTAGATTTAAATGTATAAAATATCATACATGAAAAATCTAACAATTGTATGTTTTTGGGTTTTAAAAGCACATTTTGTTTGCCTTGTTCTAAATGATTAACATGGGTTCAAGTAAATTCCTAAAGCTAGAGTGGACTAAAAAAAGCAAGAAGTTATTTTTTACATTTCTAATGCTAAAATCTATTTTTGCAGAAGTTATTATTTGTAAAGATTTTATCAAAAAAAAACTCATTTATTTTAATCAAGAGTCGATGAAAGGAGTTTAAATATAAAAAGGACAGCAAAAAACTGAAACTCGCTTCGTATTTTCGTACGAGTATATGATTTATAAAAAACAAAAATAGTAATTAAATAACTTCTTGGCGTTCTCATTCCACTCATGGTTGTTTAATAAAATTCTTTAGTTTTTTTCAAAGGCAGGGTTTCGAAGCTCCAGAGATTCGGAGATAGCTTCAAACATTATGATTGTTTTTATTAAAAACCCATGGTATAAATTGTGTGTAATATAACCCTTAAAAATTTCATGTTTTAGTATGATGTTTTTTAAACAATTTACGTAGTTTTTTGATTATTAAATTGCATTTATTTAAGCAAAAAAAATGTTATTTATAATTAAAAACGAAACGACTTATGTAACGTTTAATTATCTTCACGTTCAAACGATTAAAATTTAGTTCGGTTCATTCAGTTTAAAAAATTTACATATTTGTGGCAAACGTAATATTTCTTAGCTCAGTACCCTCGTGTCCGGTACCCTCGTGTCCAGTACCCTCGTGTCCAGTACCCTCGTGTCCAGTACCCTCGTGTCCAGTACCCTCGTGTCCTAGAATCAAATCCACTGCTAAAATATTTTAAAGCTCTTCAATTTTTCACTAAGAACAGACATTTTTGTCCGAAATTAGAGGAAATGCATTTAATTTCCAACTTATTTTTGACATTTCATAAGATTTTCACTTTTATTGTTTATTGTATGTATTTAAACGTCTGTAATTGCATAGAAGCGAGTGAATTATTTTTATTACAACGAAGTGTAAAGATAAAATTTTTTCATCTTTAACCTTGCAACAAAATAATGAATCTTAAAGAAAAATAAAGAGCAAATAACGTCATTTTCATTGTTTTAACAATCTATTTTAATCGCGTCATTCTTCGAAGGTTTAAAAAAACGTGCCAGATAGAATTAAATTGTCCGACTTTTTGAAATTATTGTCACATTGTTATACTTAGTTCCTTGGTGGTATTTTGATGGATTCCTGTTGTTTTATGATTTTTTTCCCACGAAGAACGCAATTTAAATTTTACCTTCAATCTCACACAGATTTAGATCGGAGATTAACCAGATTTCGTTTTTTGCCACAATTCACAATTATTACAAAAAAATCTTGAATCTTTGATACATCTTGAATCTTTGATACATGTATAATTTAAGTTGCAAAGAATATTTTTTAATTAAAAAAAAACAATTTTTCTTTTGTTGCTACCGCATTCATAAAGCACGATATCTTGGAAAAAGAAAACATATCGCAACCCTATTGGCTATTAAGAACACGATAAGCCCCGTTTTGTCTTTTTAATGATTGCGATTGGTCATCATTTTCCACGTAGTCAATAAGCAGTTGAATTAATTTTTTATGTTAATCGGAAGTTAATTTCTAAAGCTTTATAAATGGGGCTCCCGATAAACAAACTTTAAAAGCAAATAGCACAAGCTATAAAATAAGGCCGTGGGTTGGAAAGTTCTAATATTGCGGCAGTAGTAGTAGCGGCACATCACCAAATTTCGACACACTGTGAAAACACTTCAAAAACGAGATTCAACCTACATATGTCCCATCCTTAAAGCTAGAAGATGGGTCGCTTTCCTTAGCGTATAAAGCAAAACAGAGGCTTTTGGAGCCACAATACAAAACAATTAATGATGTGACGTGTTGTTTAAACGTTGTTTTTTTCTCAGAAATAAACTTTGACTCTGACTTTGAAGCTGGAACCACCAGGATTTGAATGAGTCTTTCTTTCTTTTTTTTTTTTGACTGGAAGTTGCTAGCTGATGTGCCAAAAATTTACCATTGCTGAAGAGCTTACAGGACTCACATCTATTTACACTCTAAGATATGCTAGAATTTATCCATTGATGCAGAAGCCAATCGTCTCATGCATCTTATCCTGTCTGACCGACAAACCAATCGGTACGCACGAGTAAGTGTTTCCGGATGGTAAAAATGTAAATGTAAATGCTTATCGTCGTACAGGCGTATTGTATAAAAAAGTACACAAAAGGCACTTATATAGACGAGAATATGGTTAAAAGTCAAAAGAAAATTAAAAAAAAAAACAAAATCAATACGAGATAATAAAATACATTATTTTTTTTCAAACAAATTCATACTAGAAAGCAAAATTTGGAAATGTCAAAATTAACCAATTTTTTGACGAAGTTTGACCGCGATATTTGCAATATTGAATCGACTATTTAACAACAAAAACATTCAAAATTTTTCACTAAAGCGGAGTAATAACAAAGATTAAAAACTGTATTTTAATAATTATTTATCAAATTAGTTAATTTGTAACCTAAATGAAAATTTTTAAGGGCTAAAGTTGTTTAATTTTTGTAGATTTTGTGAAAAGGTGGAATTAAATAAAATTCTGCGTTCTTATTTGTTTATTTTTTTAAACGTCATTACCGCACAGTTTTAATTGGTCCCCTCATGTCTGCATTCTAATTTTCAGCGTCAGCCAGATATAATTCAACCATAGCTGAGACAATTGACTTATCAAGTTGATTCCACCTACTCTAACTCATATTCTAACTGAAAACTAATGCTTTTTTATGTTTATTGTTGACATATCTTTAGCAATTTTTTGTCTATTACCACGAGTTTTGGTATAGTTAGAAAGATTAAAAAAAATTAGTACATTTTACACCAATAAAATTATTTATGATTTTATAGCAGATCAAACAATAAACATAAAAAAGCATTATTTTTTAGTTAGAATATGAGTTAGAGTAGGTGGAATTAACTTGATAAGTCAATTGTCTCAGCTATGGTTGAATTATATCTGGCTGACGCTGAAAATTAGAATGCAGACATGAGGGGACCAATTAAAACTGTGCGGTAATAACGTGTAAAAAAATAAACAAATGAGAACGCAGAATTTTTTTTTAATTCCACCTTTTCACAAAATATCCAAAAATTAACCAACTTTAGCCCTTAAAAAATTTTCATTTAGGTAACAAATTAAGTAATTTGATAAATAATTATTAAAATACAGTTTTTAATCTTTGTTATTACTCCGCTTTGGTGAAAAATTTTGAATGTTTTTGTTGTTAAATAGTCGATTCAACATTGCAAATATCGCGGTCAAACTTCGTCAAAAAATTGGCTAATTTTGACATTTCGAAATTTTGCTTTCTAGTATGAATTTGTTAGAAAAAAAATTAATGTATTTTATTATCTCGTATTGATTTTGTTTTTAAGCAGGCACTAACTGAACGAAGAACAAACATACAACAT
>JASAMX010022514.1:0-12925 GCA_030248175.1 Microlaimidae sp. YZB2_3
TTTAAACACACACCAGAATAAATTCTAGCTCCTAGTCCTGCTGCTTCTCATTTATGTGAATTTGAAAGTTTCAAGTTAATTTTTAAAAATTAAAGGAATTTAAAAAATATTTTCAAAAGATACTAATAATGCGGATTATTTTTATATATTTGTATTAGTTGGTGCGGTAACAATTTTGATACCTACCGAATTACCTGTTAGTAATGTGTTAAAAGCAGGTAAAATTATTCTGATAGCAGATAAACTTAAAAAATCGGTGGTAGTTATAATCCCTATACTTTAAATTATACATCTTAATTATTTTTATAGTTGTTTTTGTTGTACGTAATACTAAAATTTTTTTTGATACATAAAGAAAAATATAGATAAAATAATGTTCCAAAGTTTAAGGGTTTGAAAGCAATAATCAAACTGAAAACTCTTTAAAGAAACTATAGACTATTTTTGAAAATTAAAGTTTCAGGAAATAAGTGAAAAGTAATGCCAAAGAAAATTTTGTTTAATATTTTTGTAAAAACTTTTTAGAAATGGGTAAAAAATGTCCTGAATAAGGACAAAGAGAATTAAAACATACTCTGAAAGAATCGCTGATCAAGAAGCGAAGCTGAGCTTCCGCTTTATATGGCTAGATATTTAGGGCGAGACATTTAGATGATAACATCAGTTTATCCAAAGTTAATTATTTTTAGAGTTTAAATTTCCTGTAGTGATTCACTAACCCATTTTAAAGTTAAAAACTAACTTTTGTGATGCAAATAAGTGCCTACATAAAAAATGCAACCAACTAACTGGACGTAAAACCAAGTTTTAACATTGCTAGAACTCTGGATATTAAAATTTAGATATCAAGTAGATATCAATTTAGATATTAAAAAAAACGACTAAAAATTTAATAGTTTTGGAAATACACCCAGCCTCAAAAACAGGAACGAAAAATTTTGAACGCTTATTTAAACTTAGTTTCGCACTGCTTGTTCAAGCTAAAGCTAAACCTAAAAATCAGGCTAAATTAAACTAATGGAACATCTTGTCAAAGAAGAACTTTTTGTCTTTTTCCATCATTTTGTCAAGGTTTCAACATGGTTTTAAGGCAAAAAGTTCCACAATAACACAGCTGTTGGAAACTTTTAATGAGTGGACGCAAGCACTAAGAGAAAAACTCTAATTGATGCTCATTTACTTACATTTTGCCAAAGCCTTTGACACCGTGTCACATCAAAAATTGTTATATAAGCTAGAAAAATATGGTGTTTCGGTAACTTTTTAAAATGGATAAAAGAAATTTGAGTTGGGCGGGAATTTAAAGTTGTAATTAGGATGTCACAGTATTCAAATGATTTCCTGTAAAAACTTCAATTCCCCAGGGTTCTTGTTTTAGGTATTAATGATATTGTTGATTGTGTTACTCTCTTAAACTTTTTTGTAAATTTTTTTTTCAACAAATACTTTCTAAACATTTCAAACTGCGTGGAGTCAGAACGACAATTACTACTATTTGTAAGAATTACTCCTAATTTTGGAAAATATATACATGGTAGTTTGCAATGTTTTTTTGAAAACTTATTTGTAGTTCTCTAAACACATTTTATAATCGCTTGTTGATTTGAAAGATATTTGTGTTTTTTTTTTTTCAAAACAGTTTGGGGTAAAATTTGTATGGTTTATTTTGTGTTTTTTCGCTTCTCGAAATTTTTATTTTAAAGTAAAAAAGTCCTTAAGGTATCAAAATCAACACACTGCAGTGACTAATAAATAAAAAAAACAAAATGCATTAAAACAATATAATACCAACCAACAAGATAATATTGCAAGTATTTACAAGATAAGTGCAAATTATATTATTTTTTAAATTTACAAAAAAATTAAAGAATACAAGTGCTACCAGCGCTTTTCTACGTATATCAAATAATTTAATAAGATTTGTCTACTTAAATATTAAAAAAACTAAGAAAAAAAATCACGTGAATTATAACACAATTCAATCGATAAATTTTTTTGTAATTTTGATTAAAGAGCAAGTGATAATCAAATCAGATCGATAAAGACTTGATGAAAATTTAAAATTTAATAGTCTGGTTATCAGAGTAGCTTTAGGTGACTTTGGGTAACCGACTTAAATTTGGCTATCCTTAATTTTAGCCACCGGCTGTTATTTTTGCAATGCGCAAAATTGTGCAATGAACTGCATATGGCCAGATAGATCGTCATGTCATCTATCTACACAAATACGCAGTTCATTTCATAAGTTTGTTAAAAATTTTAAAAACGGAAAAATGCATAAAAAATAAGTACAAGCAACTAAAATTACGGTTTTTGCTTTTAATTTTTTATCAAAAGTGGAATAAAAGAATAGAAAAAAAATCAAAAGTGGTTTATAACTGAAACTTTAATATTCTTACAAATACAAATTTCAAAAGTTTTAAGAGAAAGAACTCGAAAAAGTACAACAAGATATTTTTTTTAAAAATCAAATGTAACAAGGTAATATATTTAAAAATCTAAATTTCTTACCTATATATATATCCTGAAATTGGTTTGGTTAATGAAAGTGCAGCCATTTTTTAACATAACTCGCTGCAAAAACTTAAACTCCTCAGTAGAAAATTTAAAGACTTCAAACTAAGGAGTTAAAGTCTGTGCACACGCAAGCAATTTCGGTTTTATAGAATAGTTTTTCAGTTGAGCATTTAATGTTTTGGTTTTGAAGAAGATAAATACAATTTTAAACATAATTAAATAAACAAATATTGCGAGTTATTGACCGGTACGAAATTCACCTGAAATAAAAAAAAGGTTATATCCAAAGCATTATTTTACAATTTTTACGAAGTTTTACGTTTTTAGTTTTACGAAGTTCATATTTGTACCAAGTTTTATTTACCAAAAACAATTAAAATTAACTATACCAGCTAACAACGTGTTAAAACTAAAAAATGGCGCGTAAAACAAAAAAAAACCATTCGTTTCTCAATATTTGTAAAAATTGTAAAATAGTTTGTGATATTAAATGTTTGCAATAACTGTTTGTAAAATTGCAACTTTGCAAAATGAAAATTAGGGGTTTTACAAACGGGTCTAAGAGAGTAAGTACTCACAAATTAGACTCTTTGCAGATGATATAAAGTTGTTTGCAAAATCTTTATCTAAAGATTACCACATTCAAACTTTAAGACTTTAAAAAGATTTCGATAGAATTTACACCTGGTCACAAGACTGGGAAGAATTTAGCCAGGTATAACTGTAAGAAGTAAGAGTATAATTGTAAGAAAACCACTGTTGTAAGCCCGGCGGGTTTAGGAACAAACGTGGACTGGAATCGGCGGCTCACAGGCGGCCAAAATAGTGATACCTTTGTGACTCATGGCTATTTTGTGATTATTAATTTACTATTGTTATACCTACTGTGGCGAATAAAGTTTTGTTTTAACACTTACACATATAACCGGCTGGATTGGTTAAAGAAGTACCGCAGAGGGATCTTTACCCCTCCTTAGGACACAAGAAATGACAACGGAGACTGTTTTTATAAACATTTATACCTACTTTGGCGAATAAAGTTTTGTTTTAACACTTACACATATAACCGGCTGGATTGGTTAAAGAAGTACCGCAGAGGGATCTTTACCCCTCCTTAGGACACAAGAAATGACAACGGAGACTGTTTTTATAAACATTTTATTTAAGCAAAAACAAGCACCCACATTTAACGGGTTTTTTTTAAAACTATTTCAGAAAATTATTTTTTAGCACCAAATTTACAGTTTTAAACCTTTTATGCTTTTTACCAAAAAACTGAAACAACACAACGGTTGCAAGCTTTTAGGGAATGTTTTGGGGTTGGTTACCGGTTTTAATGACTTGCGTATAAATTTAACAAAACAGGTTTTTGGGGTAAAAACGGTAGTTTTAGAAAGGAGGATCTAGTGGGAACCAACGTTTACTCGTTCACCCAGAAAACCTGCAAGAATAACACAGTGATACATAAAAGAAATTTACAGAAAAACACATACCTGAAAACATTTTTTACTAATTTTACACTAAAAATACACGCATCAAAATATACTTCTAGCAAAATATACACTTTTTAAACACACTTTACGACTTTAACAACAAATACCCAATATCAATGGAGGTTACCGGTTTTTGGAGATTAAAGGTTTTGAGTGAGAAATGGCTATTTTTAAAACGGTTTTGAGATCAGTTAATAAAACAGTTTTTGTATATTTTTGAAAAACAGTTGTGCAGACCTGTGCTCTGTCTGAAAATGCACTCCCCATTTTATTGGAGGATTTGCCCCCCCCGTTTTATTGCCCCCACCAAAAAATGAAAAATTACCCTAAAATTATGACGCTATTTTTGATCTATGATGACGCCATCATCGCGAATTTTTTGCAGTTTTAGCCTATTTCAATGTATTTTAAGCCATTTTAGACCTATTTTTACCTTATTTCCGCTTTTTTTGTCCCTTTTTTCCCTTTTCCCTTCTTTTTTTCTCTTTTTTTCTCCTTTTTTTCTCTTTTTTTTCTTTCCCCCCTGCTTGCCCCCCCCCCGTTTTATTGCCCCCCCTGTTTCAAAAAAGTTGCCCCCCCCATGCCCCCCCATTTTGGAATTGCCCCCCTCCCGTTTTAACCCCGAGGGGGGGCAGTGCACATGTCTGGTTGTGTTATAAATCGACGCCAATTAAGATAGCGGCGGTGAGACCCAGTATACCTCTCACTCGAGGAAGACCACCTGTTGACAGTCTTTGCAAATTTTGCAGTTGTCAGGGGTAACAAGGGCAGGATGGGGATAAAATTCCAGGAGGTACATGTTACTCCACATGAACGTAGTCATGAACCAAAACCCTCGAGGAGAGAATACAAGCTCGGTCCATTGGTTGACTGAACCAAAACTGTTTACACCAAAATTAATAATCATACATTTGTAGCAACCAGACATTTGCCAAAACAACCAGTAGCGGTGGTGAGAAAAACAACACAAAAACTCAAAATACACCTTCTGAATTTTTTGATATTTTACATCTAAAGGCATGTGCATATCCCTACTGTAGATCAGATAAAACAGGCTCTCCCCAGTGGAGTCCTGTCGTGCTCGATTATAAGCGTTCATGATGAACAGAAGCGCAAAATCCCAATCATTGTAGCGATCGTTAACATAGTAAGACAACATCTCGCATAAGGTGCATTGGGTTGAACTTTTCCGTCAACCCATTGGCTTGGGGATGGTACGCTGTTGTAAATATCTTTTTAGCAGATACTTTTTAGCAGATCTTACACAACTCAGCAATTGTCAAACTCTTGAAATTGGTCCCCTGGTTGGTTAGAATCTCCAGTGGGCACCCATGCAAGGAAATTACACGCTCTAGTACCACTTGGGCAATAGTTTCAGCCTTCTGATCAGACACGGCAAAACACATTGCGTACCTTGTTAAATACTCGGTAACTACTCGTACATATTTATTCCCTCAAATAGTCTGCAGTAACAGCCCAAGTATATCCATTGCGATTTTGTTGAAAATGTGTCCAACTGGGATTGGAACCAACTCAGGTCGGCCTGCCAGTGAATGAGACTTCAGACGCTGACAAGAGTCGCAAGTAGTAACATATTCTTTAATATCACTATGCATATTTGGCCAGTAATATCTCACGGTTACCTGGGAAGTGGTCTTTTTGACACCCAAATGTCCTGCCATTATGTCGTCATGAGTAGAGCGCATAACCTCCAAACGTTGCCCCTTCTGAAGGGCAATCCTGTCCAGAAATTGAGGACTACGTCGACGACGGGGGGAGTGTGTGCGACATAATACACCTTCTTGAAAGTAATAATTTTTCGCCCATTGGGTCACTTTCTTTTGCATAACTAGATCAGTGGACAGAGCGTTGTCGAGTAAATAATCAATGATAGGGGTGAACTGGGGGTTCGCCCTCTGTTCAGGGAACAACATGGCATTATCACTCTGCTCTTTTTTCCTGGTATGAGACCGAAGAGTAGGGCATACAGCAGGAGCATCTGTTACACCACCAGATGGCCCAAGTACCACTAAGGCCTGAGCAGGAGGTTCAACGGTCACCTCCTGAGTTACATTTTCAATGTCTGGGGTGTCACTTTTCTCACCCGGAGTTGGGGTTTTACTCTTTTTACTCTTTTTCTTCTTCTTTTTCTTTTTTCCCAAGTCAGTCTCTGACACCACGACCAACTCTGAACCCTTAGATTCCAAAGGAGGGCTAGAGCCTGCGGTTGCAATGGCTGACTTAACCGAAGGTATGCTAAGCCACGGTGGCTCACCGTGACTGTGACTCACTCACAAGTCGGGTCATCCGCTTGCACTCCACAGCTCTGAACCGGTGGCCCATCCTCATCCATTTCTTCTCCTGATGGGGGAATTCTAGACAACGCGTCAGCATTTCCATTTAACTTACCCACTTTATACTTGATTTTATTAAGTTTATATTGAGTAAGTAAATAAGCCCATCTCTTCAATCGATCAGAAGTGCACTTTCCAGACAAGAAGATATGTCTTAACCTTAACAAAGCATGATCGGTTGTTATAGTGAACTCATGGTCCCATAAATATGGTTTAAAATGTTTCACAGCCCATAAAATAGCCAGGGCTTCCTTTTCAATAGTAGCGTAATTTCGCTCAGCCAAGTTAAAATTTCAACTCGCATAAGCAATAGGTGGTACTCCGTCAGAGAACTCAGATAATACTGCGCCAATGCCAGTGTTTGAAGCTTTTGTCGCCAGAAGGAAAGGTTTTGTGAAGTCTGGGAAGGCTAAAACTTCCATGGAGCACAACTTCTCCTTCAGAGTATTGAACGCTCGCTGACATTTGTCAGTCCAGTAAAATCTCTTCTTTTTCCCCATTAAAAAGTACAACAGACTAGCGATTTGTGCAAAATTCTTTATAAACTGTCAATAAAATTTGCCAATCCATAAAAAGACCTTACCATGGTTTGACTATGCGGTACTTTGAAGTTTTTAATGCAGGCAATTTTGTCAGGATTGGGTTGCAACCCTCTCGACTGACAATATGCCAAGAAACTCCACTGAAGGTCTGCAAAACTCACATTTCTTGGGCTTTAACTTCAGCTTTGCGACCGATAATTGATTAAACACTTGGTCTAAGTCTCGGAGGATCAAACGTTTTAGAAAAGACAATTATATCATTGATTTAAACGAGACAAGAGTCCCAGCTCAACCCAGCCAGCACCAACTCCATTAGTCGCTGGAAGGTCAAAGGAGCATTACACAGTCCAAAAGGTAACACATTGAACTCATATAAGCCTCCTGTGGGACTCATGAATGCAGTATTTTCCTTATCCTTCTCCTTATCTCTACTTGCCAGTATCCTGACAACAGGTCGAGAGTGGTAAAGTAATGGGCTCCTCTTAGCCTTTCTAACACTTCTTCAATTCAAGAAAGGGGATATTAATCTTTTTTAGTCAGCTTATTTAGTCTGCGGTAGTCCACACAAAAACGGTTTGTCCCGTCTTTCTTGCGCACTATCACTATCAGACTAGTCGACGGGCTTCTAGACTCCTGTATCACCCTTCTATCTTTCATAGCAGATAATTCCTCGTCAATCACCCGTCGCTGGCTCTTAGCTACCCAATAGGGCCGTTGATGGTGTGGAGGATTATCACCTGTATCGATCTTGTGCGTCAGGATTATACTCCTCAATTTCTCCTTCTTCAGGTTCCATTTACTTCCTGACCAAATTATCCACAGGTACAGTTCTGTACTCATAAGTAGGAAACCTAGGTTCCATCGTTCCCGTAGTTCCTGTTCCGATGGAGGTCAAATATGTTGGTTCCTCACCTACATCCCATGGCCTAGCGGCCCTTCTTGCCATCAGCGACGTCCTTCTACTAGAGGTCGCAGCAAACAAAGGTTCTGGTGAACGCGGTTTCCTCTGTTCTGGCGTAGGTGCTCTGCCCAGTGCTTCCGCATGTAATTGCCAAAACGCCTCCCTGAACTCTTCAGCTGTAACCTAACGGTTTGGATTAGGGTCTGCCCTGATCATAGGTTCTGGAGCGGGATGGCACCAAAGGGTTCTTAGCTTCAATCGTTTTTTTAAGGATGAGGCGGACTTCCTCCTCTTTCCGCTTCTCTTCCTCTCTTACTCGTAAGGAATGTACCACTTCAGCCAGAGATGGGATTTTTGTTTGGTAAGCCTTTGTTGGGAGGCGCGCGCTTGTCCGAGTCGGCCACAGGTCCTTTTGCGGCAGAAGGCTCCACCACAGCTGGGGGGGGTACTTCCTCCCTGTCTCTGACTTTGGCTGACGCTGGAACCTGAGGCTGAGGTTGAGCTCCACCCTCTGCTTGAGGTACAGTAGTTCCATAGGCTCCCTCGGAAGTGGAGTGACATCCCTCTTACCTTTTCTGGCCGTTTCTCCTCCGTGGGAGGCTGTATTGGTTGCGGATCTTGACCGGCAGCTCTTTTGAACCATTCCACCCTTTCACAGATCCGCTATAACTGAGAGGCAGTCATAGGAGGCCACTCAACTGGCGGCGCCTCCTCCTGATGTATTTCTACTGTTGACTCTTGCGGAGGCGGTGGCCTATGAAATCCCTGCATTCACTTTCAAATTCAATTGCGCCGAGCTCTCGCCAGGGCTGCATTACGTTTTTTAGTCGCGCCTCTATCTGGGCATGTTTATACTCTTTGTCTAATATGGCGTTCTCATAATCACGCTCATGCCGGGTATGCATATCTGTAGCCTTGAACACTATTGATGACTCAACATGCTCTACAATACCCTGATCTACATGATGAGTAGACTGGTGGTGGGTTAATCTACAATAAGCTTGTAACGGCCGGATTGGATAATAAGGGTACCTAGTCCGGGGCAGATGGGTTATGTTACAATCTGTTTGCGCAAGCAATTTCCTCATCAATGGTGATCCCCGGGAAAGCATAACTCCTGTGGGGATTCCTGTCCATAGCCCACCTTTGCCACTCTTGGTCAAAGGCTACCATGGCTCTACGCAGAATGGAGGGGTGCAGAGGAGAAAACTTCCCCTTCCGCAGAGCAATACAAACATCTCGAAGCCACTGTCATTCACCCCGTCTCTTAGTAGCAGCAGTCCTGGCTTTAGAGTCCTTTAACAGCCAACCCGCTATGTTAGGGCGCAGGTCCAGAAAATTCACCAGTGACTGAGGTGACGGATTCCGCGGCCTCTGTGCGACACTGTGCCCAGCAGCCAGCTCAAAATAATAATCAATTACCCATTGTTAATGTTTCTCCCAGCGCATGGGACAATACTGTCGCCCTCGCCTATGCCTTTTGGGCAACTGATATTCAGGGTCCACATCCCAACGTTGACACTGTTTCAGGCAGCCTGGTCCCAATGGAGGAACTGAACTATACCGCGGCACCTCCGGAGCCACCACCAAGGTCCTATTTCCTCTACCAGGTGTCACTAAAAACCCTTGTGCGTCATATGTCTGGGGTTGCCGTACTTGTTTTTTATATTTTCTGTACCATTTATCAGCTTCCTGTTTCAACTGTGATTCACGTATGAGACCCTTTCAACTGGGACTGCACCCTCTCAACAGGCAAGATGCGTTACATTACAGTTGAACGGATCTATGGAAGTCCCCAAACTATTAACCTCCTCTTCATCTGAGGACAAGTCTACCCCTTGTGGAGGTATTTCATGCCGTGTGACATACCGCCTAACCCTGCGAGTTCCAGGCACTTCCTTTCCTGGTTTACAATATGATTGGGGCCAAAGTCTAACGCCTGCCCTTTCGATCCAATGCCTTCGCGTCCGATCGTAGTACTTATCGGCTCATTCACAATTAGCTATCATGATACGGTTGTAGGCGTACTGATCCATCTCATCGTCCAGGGGGGTGTGAGTACTAGAAGGGGCTTCCGGAGGTACATCAGCGGCATATGCTCCAGAGCCTAGACCATGGTCAAGGTCTTTTTCTTCCATAAGATGGTCCTCAATAACCACCACAAAGTCCTCGTCTCCTGTGCCAGCCCCTCCAGAGCCTTGACCACCGGCAGCTGCTACCAATTCCTCACTAACAACAGGAGAGAAGGACATGGAGTCTATAATGTCAGTCCCTCCACGACACTAACCAGGGGGGTACATAACCGGAAAGCGATTAGCATAATTATACTGCCAACAAAAATACGGTCTTGCAAACGAGCAGCTATCGGGGCATCGTTGGGTTGAGCACATCTACACTTGCATACAAACTCAAATCACCAAAAGTATAGGAGTGTGACACATGGGGAAATAACATAGATTCACTAGGCTGAGGTTCCCCCTCATTACTCACAGAACTCCTCCCTTTCTCAAGACTGGCTTGTACACTGCTAGATCATTGGAGTCAATTCTGCCTCGGTCCTGGATCTTTCGGAGGTGGTTCAGACATAATAAAATTGCTTATCAGAATTGTTACAGAGCTAAAACAAGGCACACAATGTAATAATGTCGGTTGTCCCAGGCTATTATAGCCAGGATTTTGTGCATTTGCTACTGAGGAACCGGTCCTCGGGGACCCCTGTGTCTCAGGGTTACATGACCTGGGGTCCCACATGAGATGTACCCCTGTTCTTTTTTTGGTGCCCAGCCCAACTGTACCCCATGCTGTCTTTACACCCGCCGCTGCAGTTCTTTGATCATTAGATTGTGGCGCAGTCGGTAACCACAACACAGACGCAGCCGTATTTGTCGCAAGGGGTCATCGCCCCTGAGAATTATGACCTGGGTCCACGGAATCATTACCCTGAACAGGAGGACCTTGGTTATTAGGGCCAGCACTGTAATTACCATTTCTAGGGTACTGCCCATAACCATATCCTCCTTGGCTTTTCTGATAACCTTGTCCACCATAATTACCACATCCTCCGCGGTATCCATAATTATTACCATAACTGCCGCGTCCATGGTTGTAGTTATTGTATCTGTATCCGCCATAATTCCCACGATTACCTTCATTCTGATAACCAAAAGTTTCAAATCGCCAATAAGAGTGGGAGTCCGGGTACCCGCCTTGCCCACGGCTTGCAGCCATGTGAGGACGATCACGTCGGAAATGTCTGGCTCTCCACACCTGTTACAAATGAGCTGACCGTTGTCACTCCATAAGCCGCCACTTCGCTGTACCATAGAAAGGTTCTGTTTGGACCCTGAGAGGCCAGTGGTTTCAGTTCCTCTCCCATCGTTTCCTCAGTGAGAGGCTGCGCTACTGTGGCTGCCGCAGCGATGGGTTTAGCTTTCGCGGCCTTCTTTATTGGCTTAGGTGGGTCTCTCGCCGTATCAGGCAAATCCCAACCTAAGGTGGCCGCGGCCGCTACTTGATTATGCTTTTTAGCCTTGATGGCATCTTTAGCCATATTCACAAGTTTCAAGGATTCTTCATAGTCCTGAGGCCGTTCATGCACTCCCAGCTGATTCTTGATCACCTGCAGCAGTTCGCTCCAGAAATAGCGAATATGGTTCTCATTCCGTTGACGCAAACTATACAGCGTTGCGGGTAGTGATTGACCGGGGCAGAATTTTTGCTGATGCTAGAACCGGGGCCGGGGCCGGGGTAGAGAAATTTGGATTTGCCAAGGCCGAGGCCGGGGCCGGGTTAGAAAATTTTTCCCCGGCATGGGCCAAGGCCGGGGCCGGGGCAGGCGAAAAATTTAGCAGAATTTGTAATTTTGGTCATTTTTTCAAATAAAAATCAAAATTTTTATTGTTAATTATTTGGTTTATGTAATGAATAGTCACATTTTAGAATTTAAACACTTTGTGAGTAAAAAAACTTTTTTTTATTACATAGTTTTTTTTTTCTAAGCAGAACAAAATTTTTATTGTCATATTTCAATTTTTTTAAACCTAAATTATTATTTTATTTACATAATATATGTACATTTTCACATAATTATTAGCATTTTTGTTTATTAGCATTTCTTGTTTAAAGCAATATTATACTTAATCGCAAACCATTTATGTTACTTTTCAAAAATGCTTTACAAATAGAACAAACCATATGTTAGTTTTAAAGAATGCCTTACAAATAGAGGGAGTTAAAGTACTTACAAGGAGTATGTTTTGATCAGTAAAGCAAAACGGTAAAGAAACTAAAATCAAAACTGGGTACAAGTAACAAAAATATTACACAATAACAAAATTTCTTCATATTAAAATATTTTTAATTAAATATATTGGTACCTAATTAGCAAAATTTAACCGTAAAAGTTAAGAATACTAGTCTTGAATGTTGTTTTAAAGAATAACTTTTACTCGAATTTCATTTACACACCACTATTCAACATTTTTTAGTTTAACATATAAAATGGTTAAAAAGCACCTTTTTGTTTTAAAATATAAGAGAATTTTTAAAATTTTATTGTCGATTTTTGTAAATTAAAAAAACACTCTTTTTAAGTTGTAAAAAGTAAAATATTATATTGCGAGTACATGAGACTACTCGCTTTCTAGCTGTTTCAAGTTGATTGTTTTAATAATTTTAATCAAAATATTTAATTTAAGCCAAAAACTATAAAATTAACGTCACGTAAACTTTTTCAATGTAATTATTTTCGTGATTTTGCACTACTTTTTATAATTTTTCGAGATTTATCAAAAACATAATATAACCTAAGAAAATTTTTGATTATATACTAGGTTTTTGAATAAAGTTATGCAAGAAAAAAATGCAACATTTCAAACGTACACGACTTTCTGTGCATATACCACTGATTTCTTGCGAAGAGATTTTTTGCAGTTAATACTTGTGTAGCGCCTAAATTCGGCAGGGGATCATCTGCGGCGCACATTTGTCCGCCTAGGAAAGATTAGAACAGAGAAGTTAAAAAGCCTATCACTTACACCCTATTAGTTAATATTATTATTATTATGTTATGACCCGGTTTTTAGTTATTTGGCACGTTTTTGACGGCAACTACCCAAG
>JASAMX010022515.1:0-13719 GCA_030248175.1 Microlaimidae sp. YZB2_3
TTATATAAACTATTTATGCGAATTTTACGAAATTTTGGTGAAATTGTAGTTATTTTTAAGTTTTCCTATTTTTTCCTTTCTCACCTCTGACCCCCCCAAAAAAACATTTATATATACAATCATTGGTGAGAAAGGGGGGCAGGGTAAGGTCCACCCCCCTACCTAGCCTGTAAATTTTGGGACCCCCCTGGACGAAAATCTAGGCCTCCTCCTTCCCCCCAAATTTTCAAAGTTTTTACCCCTAAACCCCCTCTAGAATTTTAAATCTGACACCCCTCCCTTCTCGGGAAAATTTTAAGGTACTTTTTTATACTAAATTTTCTTCCAAAAACGTGGATTTTTATCATATATTCATGCTTTTACACCTTTTTTATACCAGAATATCGCTTTTTATTTCGTAAGGGTCCCCCCTCTGGTTTTTACAAAAAAATTAAAAAATATTTTTCTCATAAAACTTTTCCTGTTGCATATTTAATGCAAAAAAATTTTCTGCTTTGCAGACATTGTTCTTCATTAATACCATAGGTACAAATTTCTAGATTTTCCTCAATCGGTGAATAAATGATAATATTTGTAGCGAAAAGTTCCGACTCCTGTTTTTCGTATATAACATTACTACATTTTATTCCTCAACCGTTATTTAAAATTACTATAGCCCTGCTCATAGGTGTCCGACCCCTGACGGCTAGGGGGGGGGGGTTTGACCCCGGGGTCAGCCCATTTTTTACCATTTTGTCGGCCCAGCAGGGGTCAGCCTGGACCAAATTTTCGAAAGATTTTGACCCCGGGGTAGCCTGGACTGAAGGGTCCTTGGGAGGGGGAAGCCTGGACTGGGGTACTTAGGGGGGGAATAGCCTGGACCTGCCAAAAAAACTTTTGAAAACTGTTAAAAACGTTAACATATTATAAGAGGTACCTTTTTGTTGATTTTTTTGCTTCCGGTAAAGTTTGACCAACTTTCTTCTATTTTCCGGTTACATCATAAATAATAATAATCATTGTATTTTGTTTTTATTTCATTATTTTGCATGCGGCAACTTGCCGGGCAAGTGTTTAACGAACGGCGGCAGCGCAAAAAACGGACCGGTCGTTTAAAAAAACGGTTCGTTTTTAAAACGAACATCTGAATTTTATTTTTTTTTATTTTTAATGTAACGTACCAACCAGTTTGTAAAAAACCTAAGGTTTATTATAAAATTATAAAAATTTGTATAGAACACTAAAATTATTGTTATACTTATGAGGAATATATACGTATATGAAGTTAGCGCACGAAATTCGTGCGCGCTCGATTTTTGAGCCTGTATATTTTCAGTCGCGCGCACGAAAAAAACGATTTTTATGCCTATCGCACATTAAGTAGATAGGGGGGGGGGGTGGAACAGCTGTTAGCGGGGGAGGGTCAAAAACCGCCTTCAGGCGGGGGGTCGGCCTGGACGGGGTTTTAGGGGGAGGGGGGAGGGTCCAAAATGGGCACTAGGGGGGAGGGGTACCCTGGACCGGCCCTAAGGGGGGGGGGCAGTCCGGGCAGTCCAGGCTGGTCGGACACCTATGGCCCTGCTAGTAATGGCGTGCTTGCTTAAGACGGAGGCATCCACCCCCACCCCCAAATTCAGTGAAGCTAGATTTTTTTGTAAGTGAAGATTACATTGTTTTTTTTTTAATTTTAGAAGAGAAAAAAAAATTGTTTTAATATTAGTTGAGAAACATTTCTGATACCATTTAAACTTCCCGCGTAGCGGGAAAATTTTGGGTTTTTGACTATTCATATATACTTTTAAAATGCACCAGCCTTATGCATTCCAAAAGTATATATAAATAGTCAAAAACCCAAAATTTTCCCGCTACGCCGGAAGTTTAAAAATGGTCTTATGGCTTCAATAGTCAAGGTTTTGTCGAAACCATGATTCTATAGCCAAATTTAAGCGACTCATGATCGGTTCGCTTAGGTAATGCAATGTATTGTAGTATAGTAATTGTTCGTGGTATGTTTGCTAGAATAAAATTATGATGATTAAAAAAAGGCATATACATGTTTAAATCACTATAAATAATAAATTAAACCTTTATCAGTGATTTTACATATTTAAAAAACATATATTTATTTGAAATTTAAAGTGATAAAATTACGATTTAAACGGGTAAACGATCTATAAATTAATTATTAAAGTTTTTTTCAATTTTATATCTTACATTTTTTTAATATTTTGTTATTAAATAAACTTTTTCACTGTGTTTGGGTGCCTTCAATAAAAATTTTTTTTTATTTTTTATTATTAAAATTTACTGGGGGGCATTCTTTCCTCCCCCAACCTCTTGACAAAAGGTTCCGCCCCTTAACCCTGCTGGAGGGTTCCAGCCCAGATCTTTTGAGGGTTAATTACCCCCGGTTAAATTATCGAATTTAAAATTTTTAAAAAGGTTTCCAATAGTAGTTTTTGGCATGCTTTTAAAAAAAATTTTCTGAGGGGCTCGCGCCCTCAGGAAAGTGGCGGACTTCTTGCAGCTGTCGTGACATGGGAATTAACCAACCAAACCAGTTGAAATCAAATTTGAAAAGAAGGTTGCCTCTTAGATTCCTGATAGAATGCTGCCTTACAGTTGTTGATTCTACTATTCTTAAATATGTGCTCACATGGGTGGGCAGGGAGGGGGTTCGGGGGCTTATACATATACCCCCCAAAACAAAATTCCGATTATAGCCGATACCCCCCTAAAAATCGGGGGTACCCCCGACACCCACCCACCTAAAATTTGGGGGGTCCCAGTCATACATGGGCAAGTTGGTCCGGAGTGGGGGGGGGTTAAACCCCAAATTAGGGGGGGGGGTTAAAATCCGAGAAACGCAAAATACCCATATCGTTTTTTTTCTGGAGTGCATTTTACCCATATCGTTTTTCGATTTTGAAGGAAAAATAGGTTAAAAACACTAAGTTTAGGTCAAAAAGCACTTTTTATTGCATTTTTGAGCTTTTTATTGCTTAAAACATTCATTTTGACCTCAAAACTTAAGTTTGGAGGCAGTTAAAAGTCATTTTAAAGACATTTTTTTTCTTCATTTTTCCAAAATTGGGGGGGTTAACTTTTCTCCCACCCCCCACTTCTGAGTGGGGGGGGGGGGGTTAAACCCCACTTCTCAGAATTTGGGGGGGGGTTAACCCCCCCCCGTGCCCATGTATGGTCCCAGTACTAAAAACGCTAAAATAGGGTATTTTAGTAATACCCCAAAAATTTTTTTCAACACCCCCCCAAATTTCGGGGGTCGCGATTTCGCGAACCCCTCTCCAAAAAAAAAATCCGAGAGGCTGCCTACCTAGTACCTATGTGTGCTCATGGGTCGCACTCGCACCTCTTCCAAACAAGATTAAGTAACAAAATAGACTAAGATGAGCACTGGATAAGAGCATAGGTGTTTGGGGGGGGGAAGCAGAGGGGTCCACCCCCTCAGAGCCAAAATTTTGGACCCCCCCCCCCTTGAAAAAATTCTGGCCCCCCCACTCCCCCCAAAACGCGAGAGCGGTCCGGCCAGACCCACCCTAGCGAGGCTGACCCCCCTCCTAAACCTAAACACTAAACAACATTCATCCTAAAAACACTAAAAACCTGACCCCCCCTAGCGAGGCTGACCCCCCTCCCCCCATAGGTGTTTTGGGGGGGACAGAGGGGTCACCCCCCCTAGAGCCAAAATTTTGGACCCCCCTTAGAAAAAATTCAGAGGGGTCCCCCTCTCCCCCCCCAAAGCTCGAGAGCGGTCCGGCCTGACTTCCCCTAGCGAGGCTGACCCAGTGGCGTGCCCAGGATTTCAGTTCGGGGGGGGGGGGCGGTCTGGGGGGGGTACATACTAACCCGGAGGGGGGGTCTGGAGGGCAGCAGCCCCCCAAAAATGGGGGGCCTTGAAGGCGAGAGCCCCCCAGCGGGGTCAAGGGGCAGAGTCCCTTGTCAGGGGGGTCCGGGGGCAGAATGCCCCCCCCGGAGGAGAAAATTTTTAATTTAAGACGCTAAAATACACTAGAAATTTTAATTCCAGATGATAATTAAAACAAAATTTAAGGTTTTTTTTTTATTCCTTTTCATTTAAAACATGTGTTTAAAACGTTAATAAAAGGTTTATAATGTTTATAGTAGTTTTATTTAACATGTATACCTTAACTATTGAGCGGCAAAATCGATTTGAAATTGAAAAACTGTGTGAAATTGTCAATTTAAACTACCCGCGAAGCGGGGAAAATTTGGTTTTTTGACTATTAATATGCTTTTGGAAGGCATCAGGAAAATTTCTGTATTAATATTTAAGAAAAAAAATTTTCTCTCCCAAAATTCAAAAAACGTAAGGGTCCCCCCTTACGAAAAAATCCGGCTTCGCCGGATTTCGGGGGGGGGGGGGGGCCGGCCGCCCCCCTGGCACGCCACTGGGCTGCCCCCCCCCCCTCCTCCCTCCCGACCAAGTTGGAAGTATATTTTTTTATTTACTGTCGAAAACACGGTTTTTTAGTTAAAAACAGTGTTTAAATATACTTTTTAGGCCTAACTAGGCTGTTTTAATACATGAAAAAAACCCCCACACAAAAAACAAAAACACAGCCAAAAAATTTAATATTACACCTAAAAACACTTAAATTATTGAGTTAAAAAAATTTTGCTAAAAAATTGGACCCCCCTGACGCCTGACCCCCCCTAAATTTGAAATCATTGGGTCGGGCCCTACTCCCTACACCCCTGGCTACAGCACCGCACGCAGACGTCTGCGGGACCATCATAGATTTGGGGGGGGACAGAGGGGGCACGGCACCCCTAGAGCCGAAAACCCCCCCCAAAACCACCCCCCACCCCCCACCAAAAAACCAAAAACACAGAGAAAAACATAAAACACTAGCAAAAGCAAACAAAAACAAAAGACCAAAAACACAAAAAAAAAAACAAAAAACCCCCCCACCCAACAGCACGGAACCCCCCCCAAACAGAAGTAACCCCCCCACCAGAAGGAGAAGAACCCCCCCCCCCAAAAAAAGAAAAAAAAACAAAAACCAACACCCCAAACAAAGCAAAAGAAAACAAAAAAACCAAAAACAAAAAAACACCAAAAAAACCACCCAAAACAAAAACAAAAAACACCCAAAAAAAAACAAACCCAAAACCCCCCCCCCAAAAACCCCCCCCACCCACCAACCCCAACCCCCCCCCCCACCAAAAAACCCACCCCACCCCCCCAAAAACCACCACCCCCACCCCCCCCCAAAAAACCCCACCCACCCCCCCCCCCACACCCACCACCTCGTATTTTCGCCTTTACTTTAAGTATATACCCCTCAAATAAAATCCTGGATACGGCGGTGAACGGGCATTTAATTTTTTTTATATGTAGTAGTAGTATCCATGATACATCTAAAATCCACCTTGGGTTTCGGTTTCGGAATTCAGCGGTAAAGGGGTAATAGGGTGGTAGACAGCGCTGTTTGCAGGTTCAAACTCCAAACTTTGTGCGGTAATCCGTCGCTTTGCACTATTTCGCATTTTTTCCGCTTTGTCGACAAATCCAACAATTGCCAATTCCACCAGAGACAAAAAAATAAAACCCACACAACCGAACATCCAAATGTCAAGAGCCTATTATAAAAATTAAAAATACATTAACTATATAAGAATTTAGTTTTTTTATCTTACCTTTAATTGTGCTGGTGAGTGATATTTCTAGAGCTTAGGGCGAAGCTGAGAGCACTACTTCGAGCTCCAGAGATTCGCCTTGATTTTCCAAATTTCCTTGAACAAACAAATTTTCCATACACGCGCACAGGGGAGTTTGGGTTGGGGGTTAACTCCCCTAAATTCCTAAGTTGGGGGAGGGAGAAAAGATTAAACACTTGAACCCCCCAATTTTGCAAAAATAAAAAAATGTCATTAAAATGACTTCTAACAGCCTCAAAACTTAAGGTAGAACACCACGGTTAGATTTTGACGGCAGATCTTTTCTAATTAATTTTTACTAACCAGGGACGTACCCAGAGTTTCATTTGGGGGGGGGGGCGGATTGTACTACAAAAAATATTTCGGGGGGTGGGCGGAGCCCCCCTTAATTTTTGAAAACGTTAAAAAAGCAGGGATAAACGTAGATAAAGCTGTATAATACACTGTTTTTGGCCTAATAACCTATTATCTAATGCTTTTAGCAATAAAAACACGTTTTCTTAGTTACAAATTACATTAGCACACATTGGCAGAGCCTGGATTTCAGAAAAAATGAATTTAGAGACATTTCAGACACCTTGGCTACACCCACAACCAAAGCACATGAGCAGCATCTTGACTCCATGTTATTTAGGGTACCTACCTACCTACCTATATGAAAAAAATCCGAGCCAATGCTATAGGCGGCTGGAAAATTTAAGAGGGGGGAGGTACATAAATCAACCAATATGATTGTTTGTTTTGCTTTCTGTGTAGTACTTATTACTTATAAAAAATATTGTACTAACTTTGAAATAACATTAGCATTAGGCAAGATAAATAGCGAGATATATGTATGTATACTATAGAAAGTGATCACTGAGCGAAGCGAAGCAGAAATTTTTTTTATTTTTTGGAGGTCAATTAGGGTATGAAATTATTTTATAGTTTGGCGCCAAGCCATTAGCAAGGCGCTGGAAAATTTTGAATTTTTAGCGTCTAAAAACCCCCTAATTTTACCATCTGGCGACCATTTCGGGGGGGGGGGGGGGCCCCCCCCCCCCCCCTGGGTGCGCCCCTGTTACTAACGAATTTGACCTGCTCTTTACAATTTTTGACATTTATTTTTCTTAAAAAAATGTTATCGTCCACAATTATTAAATGACACCAATAAAATACTTGTCGAAAATACATTATAAAACCACATCTAAAAGTTGCCCCTATTTTTTGTTAACTTTGTATAAAATTGTAGGAAAAAATGAGCGAATAAAATTTTTTAAATGGCCAAAAACTGTTTTTTGAGCTTTAAATTCATCAAACTATATCTCGAAATAGAACATTCGGTAAACAATGAAACTATTACCGTTGGATACATCATATATAATCTAAGCTTTCGATCGCACTATATTTTTGTCAGACAAAAATTAATATCTAAGTTCATAGGTGTGTTTGGGGGGACATAGGGGGTTTTTCTAGGAAGTGCAACCCCCCTCTAGAGCCAAAATTTTGGACCCCTCTGGAAAAAAATCAGGGTGCCCCCCTCCCCCCAAAGCTCGAGAGCGGTCCGGCCTGACCTCCCCCCCTAGCGAGGCGGATTCCCCTCCCCCCTCCCGACCAATTTAGAAGTATAATTTTTTATTTACTGTCAAAAACACAGTTTTTTAGTTAAAACAGTGTTTAAATACACTTTTTAAGCCTAAATAGGCTGTTTTAGTACATAAAATTCAATATTAGACCTAAAAACACTTATATTATTGATTTTAAAAAACTTTGTTAAAAAATCGGACCCCCCTAAATTTGAAATCTCGCACCCGGGGTCGACACCCCTAAAAAGCCACGGGGTCCGGACCCCCCTAAAAAAAATTTTGGCCTTCCACCCGGGGGTGGACGGTGGACCCCCCTAGCGGACCCGACCAAAAACACCTATGTCTAAGTTGATATCTTACTTTTAGTAAAAATCGTCGTAACTGTGGTGTTCTACCTTAAGTTTTAAAATCGAACAACGATATGAGTAAAATGCATTTCTCGGATTTGCTTCCCTCCAATAAAACCCCGGGGGGAGGGGGCAGTGCACAGGTCTGCACTCCGAACCAACAATGCTATATATTTTTTCCTATTTAAAAAAATGTCCGGGTCCGGGGTAAAATCGACCCTTATTTTGGTTGAGTAGGCAGCAAATTTTACAAAAAAAAAGAGAAAAAGCGTTTGTGTTATAAATAACCTACCTTAACATAGCTGACTCTGGGTAAATTCTTAACGATGTTTCCAAATTGAAAAGTTAGAGCCATGAGGGAACTCACTCCTAAGGTAATCCTAGCCGGAAGGGCTTTGGTATCGATCCAAAATGCTATCCAAGATATAAAAACACTAAAATCATGAAGCTACAAATTCATGGCAATACAAATTCAAATAATATATATGAAAATCTTATTATTTATGGTTGAAGTTCATCATCATTATTAATATTTATACTTGTGCAGGGTCCGGAAAGCATTCTCCAGCTTGAAAATGAAAAAGGACCCTTCTAGACCTGTGAACGGTCTGAAATGCCCCGGAATATTTGTGGTTGTGCCCCCTTTTTTGTTGCCCCTCCCACCGCCCAAAAATGAAAAAGTACCCAAAAATTATGGCGCCATTTTAATCTATTTATGACGCCATAATGACGAAATTTGTATAGTTTTAACCTATTTCAATGCATTTTAAGCAATTTTAGACCTACTTTACCTAAATTTCGCTTTTTTCTCCTTTTTTTCTTTTTTTTATCTTTTTCCCTGCTTGTTCCTCCGTTTTATTCCCCCCGCTTCAAAAAATTACGCCCTCCCTCCGTTTCGGAATTATATACCCACCCCCATAGGTGGACAGGGGGGGGGTTCTGGTGGGTTTATACCCCCAAAAAATCCCGACTATAGCTGACATCCCCCCAAAAATTAGAGGGTCCCAAGTGCTAAAAACGCTAAAAATGGGGTATTTGAGGTATACCCCAAAAAATTTTTGGGACACCCTCCAAATTTCGGGGGTCGGGTATACCCCCCAAAATCTGGGAGGTTGATCACCTATGCCCAACCGCCAGTCCCTCCCTCCCATAGATGTTTTGGGGGGAGGGGGACAGAGGGGTCCACCCCCCCCCCCTAGAGCCAAAATTTTGGACCCCCTAGATAAAATCCAGGGGCCCGGCACCTCTCCCCCTAAAGCTCGAGAGCGCTCCGGCCTCCCGCCCGCCCCCCCCCCCCCCCCTTGCGAGGCTGACCCCTTTCCCCCCTTCCTGATCAATTTAGAAGTATGATTTTTAATTTACTGTCAAACACACGGTTTTTTCGTTAAAAACAGTGTTTAAATACGATTTTTGGCTTAAGGAGGCTGTTTTAGTATATAAAATTCAATATTAGACCTAAAAATACTTAAATTATTGTTTTTAAAAAATTTGTTAAAAAATCGAACCCCCTTGACCTCCCCTAAATATGAAATTTCGCAACCGGGGTCGACCCCCCTAAAAAGCCAGGGGGGTCCGGACCCCTCTTCTGGAGCCCTCTCTAAAAAATTTTGGCCTTCCACCTGGGGGTGGACCCTCTCTAGCGGACCCGACAAAAACATCTATGCTTCCTCCCTAACAAAATCGGGGGAGGGGGCGGCAGTGCACGGGTTTACTACTAAACAATATGCGCCGTTTTATCTAAATTAAGGAAGGTTACCCGTAAAGTCGATAACTGGGTGCTTATAGAAACAAACAAACAACAAACATCTTTTAGCTACTGCAACCAGCACCCACCCAAAGGTGGGCAGTCTCCCGGATTTTTTCGGGGGTATACCCGACCCCATAGATGAACACGGTCGAAAAGCTAGAGGGGTGTTTACCCCAGGTAAATGACATTTCAAAACTTAGGAAGGTGGTCCTAAGAGGGGGGGGGGCAACCATAGGTGTTTTTGGTCGGGTCCGCTAGGGGGGTCCACCCCCAGGTGGAAGGCTAAAATTTTTTAGGGGGGTCCAATTTTTTAACAAAATTTTTTTAACTCAATAATTTAAGTGTTTTTAGGTCTAATATTGAATTTTATGTATTAAAACCGCCTATTTAGGCCTAAAAAGTGTATTTAAACACTGTTTTTAACTAAAAACCTGTGTTTTTGATAGTAAATAAAAAATATACTTCCAAATTGGGTCGGGAGGGGGGGAGGGGGGTCAGCCTCGCTAGGGAGGGGGTCAGGCCGGACCGCTCTCGAGCTATGGGGGGGGGGAGGGGGGGCCCTGAGTTTTTTCTAGGGGGGTGTCGGGGTCCAAAATTTTGGCTCTAGAGGGGGGGTGGACCCCTCTGTCCTCCCTCCCCAAAAAAAACACCTATAGGTCAAACCCCCCCCTAGTGTTCTAGGGGGTTCGACCCGGAGTGGAAGATTTTAAAACCTAGAGAGGGGTCAAGTGAGGTCCAATTTTCAAAACAAAATACTTTTAAACGATTAAATGTTTAATAATAGTTTTTTCCAAGATAATACTACATTTTATTGAATAAAAAGCGATATTTAGGTATAAAAAAAGTGTAAAACAATGAATTTGTGTTAACGTTTTTGGAAGAAAATTTAGTATAAAAAAAGTACTTAAAATTTTCTTGAGAGGGGAGGGAGTCAGATTTCAAAATCTAGAGGGGTGTCAGGGGTAAAAAATTCGAAAATTTGGGGGGAGGGGGCCCTGGATTTTTTTTCTAGGGGGGCCCCAGAAATTTCGAGGCTAGGGGCGGTGGATCCCTTCCTACTCCCCCCTCCCTTGTTCATCTATGCCCGACCCCCGAAATTGGGGGGGACGGGGAGTGTCCCAAAATTTTTTTGGGTGTATACCTCAAATACATACATGGGCACGGGGGGGGAAGTTGGGGGGGTTAGCCCCCCCGAATTCTGAGAAGGGGGGTTTAAACCCCCCCACTCAGAAGTGGGGGGGAGAAAAAGTTAACCCCCCCGATTTCGGAAAAATGAAGAAAAAAAATGTCTTTAAAAGATTTCTAACTGCCTCCAAACTTAAGTTTTAAGGTCAAAATGAATGTTTTAAGCAATAAAAAGCTCAAAAATGCTATAAAAAAGGCTTTTTGACCTAAAATTAGCGTTTTTTACCTATTTTTCCTTCAAAATCGAAAAACAATATGGGTAAAATGCACTCCAAAAAAAAAAACGATATGGGTATTTTGCGTTTTTTTAACCCTCCCCTAATTTGGGGTTTAACCCCCCACTCCGGACCAACTTGCCCATGTATGCTCAAATACCCCATTTTTAGTGTTTTTAGTACTGGGACCCTCCAAATTTTAGGGAGTGGTGTCTGGGCCCGGGTTACCCCAAATTTTAGGAGGGTAGGGGTGTCGGCTATAATTTGGAGATTTTTGGGAAGGTATAAAACCCTCCAACAACCGCCACTGCCCAACTATGCCCACCCATAGGAAGGTTACACTTTGTTTCCCAGAATTTGGAAGAAAATTATCCTTTTATCCCAGTGGCGTGCCCAGGATTTCATTTGGGGGAAGCGGTGTGGAGGTAAATACTAAAATTGTCTTTGAAATTCATTAAAAACATCACTTAAATGTGGTAAAAGGGTATATAAATGTCGAGCGCTGAGCCGAGCAAAACGCGAGGAAATTTTTTAAAATTGTTCTCTTCGGACCCCCAAATTTTTAGCTTCGTCAACCCAAAAGGGGGGGGGTTGCCACCCCTACAACCCCCCCTGGCTACGCCCTTGTTAGCAAATCACCTTTTAGTTTTTACAAAAACAAAAAATAATTTTTAGATAAACAATCATTGAGATTTATATGTTATTTTATAAATTGTTATCTCATTTCATAGAAATGAAATGAGATAACAATTTATAAAATAACATACGATGCCTATAAATGGCGGGTTTTTAAAAATAAAAATTGTAAAATTTAAGATATAGTAGTTAGTATTAACATAAAGCCGTAAACGCATAAAGTTAAAAAAAATTTACAATTTAGCAAAATAAAAAAAAACATTTAAATATTTTTTCTGCCAACTTTGGGGCGTTAAATTATAGGTTCGTCCCTTGTGCCTAGTTGGACCTAAATGGATTAAGCTCACAATAAAAAATATTTCAATCGCACGTCCAAACCTCATGTAAGTGGGAACATAAGCATTAAGAACGTAAAAGCCGTAGAGCCGTCGAAACACAAACTCTGCCGTTAAACTATCCCAATTTCCCGCAGTGTATGCCTCCTGTTTGCTGGACACGCTCTCGTTGGCCAAAAGAAAATCCGGTAGTTTTCTAAAAAAAAATCATTTGTTCAGGTGGCGTATATAGGGGAATGGCGGTGACAATTTGTTCATACACGAAACACCCTCTCCTCAAAAAAATATTCCCTTCCCTAGTTCCCTACATGCAATGGCAAGTTGGTCCGGAGCCGAGGAGTAAGGGGGAGGTTTGAACCCCAAATTAGGGGAATTAAAATTCGAGAAACGCAAAATACTCATATCGTTTTTTTGGAGTGCATTTTACTAATTATCGTTTTTTGATTTTAAAGAAAAAATATGTAAAAAACGCTAATTTTAGGTCAAAAAGCCTTTTTTATTGCATTTATGAGCTTTTTACTGATTAAAATATTCATTTTGACCTCAAAACGTAAGTTTAGAGGCTGTTAAAAAGAAGGTTAACATTTTCTCCCCCCCACTTCTGAGTGGGGGGAGGGGTTAAACAAACCCCCTTCTCAAAATTTGGGATGGGTTAACCCCTCTAGGGACCAATCGGATCAGGATTTTCAGATCCGGCCAGATCGGATCAAAAGTCAATCCGGCCAGATCTGATATTTTACCAGATCGGATCTGGTGACTTGTAATTTAATTATATTTGTAATTCATTTTTGTGTAAAATAGCCCTAACTAATTATCAATAAAATAAAAATAGACCACCAAATACTTAAATTAAATAACATAGATAGATAGATAGTAAGAGGGCGGTACCCTAGTGTTAAGGGGCCCTGGTGTTCAAGCCTGCATTAGGCTCATTACACTCTGCCCTGGAACCACCTAGGAGTGGTTTTCCTCAAATCGTTTTGATTCTTTTATGAATCGTTTAAAATCAACAACAGACGCCCCTCGGACTGTTTTTGCATCTAAGGGGTCCGTGCCAAAGATTTTAAACCTTATTGCTGACAGTCCATAGCACTGTTCCAAGAAGTGAGTAGCGGTCTCTTCTTCCTCTTGGCAGAGTTCGCAGAGCCCATCATTGGCTACTCCAACCTTTCTCAAGTGAGCTTTAAGAGGACTATGTCCAGTTAAAAGCCCAATGACAAGGCGTAACTCTTTTCTTGAGAGACCAAGCAATTGCCTAGCTCTGGAAATATTTGGCTCAGTCACATACTTTTTGGTATGTCGGCATGCGTCAAAGATTTTGCCAGTATCTGACATGCTGAGCCATAATCCATTTTTTGATGGCTGATTTTGCCACTCCAATTGATGTTCCCATATGTAAAAGTGGGCCCATAAAGTTAGGGTTTGTGCCTTTTTTAGCAAGCTTGTCAGCCTGCTCATTTCCTTCATGGCCCCTGTGTCCAGGTACCCACAGAAGTTTTACATCATTTTCTCTGGCCAATCTGGTAATCATCTCATAGCACCTCATAACTAGCCCAGATGATATCTGAGGAGATAGAAGCGCCTTGAGTGAAGCCTGACTGTCAGAGAAAATACAAATTTCTTTGTTTTGTGCAGTTTGCACAACAGCATTTGTAACACAGACCAAGATTGCATATATTTCAGCCTGGAATACAGTTGGGTTTTTGCCTAATGGAATAAAGAAATTTTCTTCCATGGCAAATGTGAAATGCACTCCTGCCCCAGTATGTTGTTCTGCTTTTGAGCCATCTGTGTAGCAGCACATAGCAGATTGAGGTTGAATGACATCTTTGTTAGTGTTCCAATCTTGTCGACTAGGAAACTCAACTTTAAAGTTCCTTTCGAACTTGAAGACAGGAACAATGTGGTCACTCTCAAGATTTAGCATTGGGATTTCTCTCAATGCCAACTGCTTGATTTCACAGCTCCTATTGAAGTATATGTAACTGAACGAAGTAGAGACACATA
>JASAMX010022516.1:0-11640 GCA_030248175.1 Microlaimidae sp. YZB2_3
TTAAAAGACAAGTTTCTTGTATTTTGCGACTTAAGTTAAACAATGGATTGAAAACTTTTTTCCTAAGCCTAAGCAAAACCTAAAAATCAAGCTAAATATTATCATGATAAACTTTTATATTAAATAATTTGTTTTAAAAAAACTGCGAGCCTAAGCCTAAGCAAAACCTAATAATTAAGCAAAACTTTGTATTTAATAGTGTGCTCTTTGAAGTAAAGAGTGAAAACTTTTTTCTTGTTAAATGTTTTATTAATTGTATTAAGCACAATTTTAATGATAATTATGCTTGTTTTATTTCTTATGCTTTATTTTTTAGTATTGCAAAACTCTTAAAATATTATTTAGCAATAAAATTTAGGAAGAACTTGAAAAAATACTTAGAAGCAATAAAAACCACCTAGTATAACAATAAAACAAAAGTTATATCAAAAATAGTAAAAAAAGTGTTGAAGAAAACCAATGATTCTGAATATGCAACGTCAACTGTATAAGATGTGCTTCTGGGGAATCGAGACCGCTTTCTGGGGAATCGAGACCGCGTTCTGGGGAATCGAGACCTTGTTCTGGGGAATCGAGACCGCGTTCTGGGGAATTGGGAATTTGTTATGGGGAATTAGGACAAAAAAATTTTCTGTGGAAATAGGACTACTGGGGAATTGCGACTGACCCGTACGGTATCGGGCAAAGTCCCAACTGAGGAAAGTCCCAACGTGGAAAGTCCCAACCAATTGATGAATCTCCCAACAGTTCAAATATTAGAAATAGGTTTGCAAAACCGGTGTTAAACACGATAATTTTAAACAACCGAAAATCAATAAATACATTAAATGAATGATAAATGGAATTATGCAATTTTGTAAACGTACTTTAAAAAATGCAAGTTTCCACCCCAATGAGAACTTTTTTTTTGATTTTTGTGTTTTGCTTAGGCTTAGGAAAAAAATAAAGTTTTTACTCTTCCGTTTAAAAAGCATTATTAAATACAAATTTACCATAATACAATTTTGCTTGATTTTTAGGTTTTGCTTAGGCTTAGGTACTCAGTTTTTTGAATAAAGAATTTAATGCTATATTTTTATTAATTATAGTGTTAATTGACTAAAAAATAAATAGTGTTTGTTGCAAACGTATTTTTTGATTCTGTTGGGACTTTCCACAAACTGTTGGGAGATTCCACAGTTGGGAGATTCACCCTTTTTGTTGGGAGATTGCTCGGAACCGACCCGTACTCTCTATTACTATACTCCATGGAGTATAGGGTCCATGATAAACAACCCATGGACTTTTTTTATATGGAAGGACATTTTAAAAAATTTGTCTTTTCCACATTTTGTGACTGTTTGCTTAAAAAGTGTCTTATATAAAACAAAAAATTAGAAACACGCAAACATAAAATCTATATATAAATAGACGCAATGTGTGAGTGTGTATACGTGTATGTGTGTTTGTGTGTGTGTGTGTGTGTGTGTGTGTGTGTGTGTGTGTGTGTGTGTGTGTGTGTGTGTGTGTGTGTGTGTGTGTGTGTGTGTGTGTGTGTGTGTGTGTGTGTGTGTGTGTGTGTGTGTGTGTGTGTGTGTGTGTGTGTGTGTGTGTGTGTGTGTGTGTGTGTGTGTGTGTGTGTGTGTGTGTGTGTGTGTGTGTGTGTGTGTGTGTGTGTGTGTGTGTGTGTGTGTGTGTGTGTGTGTGTGTGTGTGTGTGTGTGTGTGTGTGTGTGTGTGTGTGTGTGTGTGTGTGTGTGTGTGTGTGTGTGTGTGTGTGTGTGTGTGTGTGTGTGTGTGTGTGTGTGTGTGTGTGTGTGTGTGTGTGTGTGTGTGTGTGTGTGTGTGTGTGTGTGTGTGTGTGTGTGTGTGTGTGTGTGTGTGTGTGTGTGTGTGTTCCCTAATTCCTCCCCAATTATCCAACGGATTAAAGTGAATGAGGTATCATTAGAAAGCTTATACCCTGGGACATGTCGTAAAGGGAATTGAAATATCGAAAATTTATACACAGACATATTTATATTGGACAACGGACAACGACAATTT
Source organism: Microlaimidae sp. YZB2_3 (assembly GCA_030248175.1). Taxonomy (NCBI): domain Eukaryota; kingdom Metazoa; phylum Nematoda; class Chromadorea; order Desmodorida; family Microlaimidae; species Microlaimidae sp. YZB2_3. Next base: position 2,025 of record JASAMX010022516.1, read on the forward strand.
TCTGATCCATCTAATAATTTTATCTAATACAAATTTTTACTTAGACAATTTGCATAAAATTCGGGTAATATTTTATAATAAAAAATTAAGTTTCAAAAGGTTTTTTGGTTTAAAACAGCAACATCTGGTCAAGTTTTAAATTAATCAGAAACATTAAGATGGTTTTGGAAAAGTAAGAACACCAGAAATCAGTTTCACCGGTACACTACTTTAAAAAACCAATCATTTGAAGGACTACACCTTTAAGTATGAGTTGTTTCGTTCGATGTAAAAACCGGTTTCATGTGTGCACAATATGGTGTGCATATGTTGGATGCATCTGTGTTTTATGTGTGTAGTCTGAGTTGTGTAGTTTGAGAAAACTGGTTCTGAAATTTTATATGAATACCCGTGTATCTGTAAAATATAAATATAAATAATAGATGGTGGAAAGTAGCAGAGGCATAAATAACCCCACGGCCACCGCGCAAACCATAATAAGGACTTTCAATCAATCCGAATTCGATCGCGATTGGTTTTTGCTACGCGTTATCTGCGTTAATAACATCTATTATTCAGAATCAAAACATAAAAAAGAAAAAAACACCTATTTTCTGTCTATCACAACAATCGTTTTAACGTTTTGGGATTCTTTCCGTTGCAAATCCTAATTTATAAACAGAGCTAATTTAATCGCTTTAATATGAGGATATTTTTTCTTATATATTAGATTTTATTAAGATTCTTCTTATCTTATTTTAATCATGAATCCTTATTTTAAAAATTTAAAACTTTCTTGAATATTAAAAATCATTTGTAGATTTTATTTACAAAATGAGGGTTTGACAATAGACATTTATTCATAAGACGTACAATAAATATTAAAGTTTTTATAATATCATTATTTATATCAAAAATAAATAACCCAAAAAATTTTCTGCTGTACAGTAAACCTTTTACCTAAATTTAACAAAAAATGTTGAACATGTAACTTTTCACGCGCAAGCTATTTTTTATGCACTCTAACGTATTTCTCGTACAGCGATATTTCGAACGCACCACAACCCGTTTCTTCTGACACTTATACAAAATCGCTGCACAGCAAAAATTAGTAGAAAATAGTAATGGTTGCTCTTAAATTTACTCATGTCATGTGTGAGATTATCTGTGAAAATTTTATTGTACAACTGGACATTTGCTTGAATATATATTCTTGTAGGGGTTAAAAAATACTTAATTTTTTAATTGAATAAAACACTAATAAAATAACCGTGATAAAAATCAAATCGAATTGAATACCATTAAAATACTTTTTAAAATTTCTAATTAAGTAAATATTAAATAAATACCAATTAAATACTTTGGTTTTTTTTGCAAAAAAATACCAAAAAATACTTTTAAATTTTTATTCAAACTAAAACATAAGTACTGCAAAAATAGCAAAAATATAAAATATAAACCGGTCAGAAAACATTTAAATAACATTTAAATTAAGTCCCTTATTTAGAAAAGAACATGAAATTATTAATTCCGATCGTTATTCACACTGTTTTGTATGATATGTCGCGTGATAACTAAAAACATTCAAGAAATATTGATAATGTTAACTTTATTAGCACTAAGACTAGGCAGTGTAAACATTTACTAAGCTAAAGTGTTTTAAATTACCGCAAAAAACTATTAATGACGTTAAAATTTAAGGTCTATGGTTAATCTGGCTGACGCCGAAAATTAGTATGCAGCCATAAGGGAACCAATTAAATTTGTGCGAATATGACGTTTAAAGAAACAAATAAGAGCGCAGTATTTTTTAATTCGACTTTTTTACAAAATATACAAAAACTAACAGACTTTAGCTCTTTAAAAATTTGTATTTGGGTTTCAAATTGAGTACTTTGATAAATAATTATTAAAATATGGGTTTTGATCTTTATTATTAAACCACTTTCGTTAAACATTTTAAACGGTTTTGTTGTTAAATAGTAGATTCAATACAGCAATTATCAAGGTCAGTTAGATTTTATTTGCCTATAATTGTAATGAAAAATTACTAAATTAGAAATTACCGTTATGTAGAATGGATTCTTTTCATTGTTTTAAAAATTTAAATATGGTCTGAAATTATGTACCTTTGCCACGCGGCTTGTGGACTGGGGTCCGAGGGTTGAGTTACCGATGGTTGTTACCTAAAATCTATTAGATTTGAAACGATTTTGTAATATGCTTAAAATCAAAAGGTTATTGTGTAATTATATCTGGTTGACTTCTTAAGTTTGTATGAAAAACATGAGCTGACTATTTAAAACTGCGATTATAAGTTAAAAAAAGAATAAGAACGCATAACTTTTTTTAATTCCCGCCTTTTTGCAAAAGATACAAAAATTATAGGCAAATAAAACCTATCTGAACTTGATGATTTGCAGTATAAAATCACTTATTAAACACTATTATTATTATTAAGTATCGATTATTTAACAATAAAACTAAAAATTTTCAGCAAAAATCAGTTTAATATTAAAGATTAAATACAATAATTTTACAATTATTTATCAAATTACTTAATTTGAAACAAAAATGCTTTTTTATAAGGATAATGTTAACTAATTTTTTACATTTTTTGAAAAAAAAAACGGAAATTAAAAAAACATGTGCGCTCTTATTCAAAATTCAATTATTCAAATTTGTCTCAAAAATATTATAACCGCACAATTGTAATAATTAGTCCGCTCATAACTACAATACAAACTTTCGAGGTCAGCCAGATGTAATTCAACCATAATCGCCAGTTAACCGTCAACTTATCCTTTTAAAAAATTCATTTTTGTTCCACATTGAGCAATTTCATAAATAATTGTTAAACTATGGTATTTATTCTTTATTATTAAACTGTTTTTGCTAAAAAAATTTTATTGGTTTTATTGTTAAATAGTCAATTTAATTATTCAAATCATTGAGAAAAATAGATTGAATGTTAGTAAATATTTCCGCAACATCAATTTACAAAGAAAAAACTTTCACAGCATAGTATTTCCTTAGCATTATCTACGCTGGAAAAATTTTTTTGGAAGAAAAAATTTTCGCGACGATATTTTTTCCGTTTTTCTCGTTTTACTTATATAACCGCAAACGATGACAAAATAGTACACAAGCGCAAACATTGTTGGAAACAAAACTTTTGCTTTTTTTTTGGTTTTGTCTAAAATTGTTAGTAATTAATAGGTAAATAATATTTTTTATATTAAAGATTTGAACGAAAATTTTGATTTTTTTCCTAAATTATTTTTTAAAAATGCTTTTTAATGATGTTCCTACCCTACAATATAATGCTCCGGAGCTCCGGTCATTTAAAGTGGAGAAAGTTTTGGAGCTACAAAGCTCCGCCCTTTAAATTAGCAATTTAAGGCCTATTTAAGCTTGAAATACATTTTAAACTACTCTATTTGTGATTGTAAGACTATTTTTATTGATTTTTTCCCAAGGGTGACGACAGGGAAATACTTCCGAAAATTGACCTTCGCAGTAGGGATGCATTGAGCACCAGGGGCCTATTTCATAAAGATTTCTGCAATTGTAAATTAATAAACGCATTTCAATTCTTCTTATTTTATTAATTAAAAAATACGTACGTAACTGTGGAATTTACAGACAAGATTTTTTTAAATTCCAAACGCAATTTTATTAGTATACTTTTTAATTAAAAATACAAAAGAAAAATATGCGTTTATTAATTTACAGCTGTAAATTAATTAAAAGCAATTTTTATGAAATAGGCCCCTTAATTGTGAGGTGAGCATTACTTAGTACTCACAATTAAATTAATTGTGAGCTTGAGCCTGAGTACTCACAATTAAATATATGTGAGTACCAATTGGTATTGAGCATTTGTAAGCCTGGCCAATTTTCAAAATATATTTATGTATAGCATAGATTTTAGGAGGATCGTATGGCATAAGCACAGAGGGGATTGACCGTAATCTCCAGAAATGGGAGCTATGGGTGAATAGAACCCCCAAATGAGGCAAGAGGGTAAAACAACAGGAATGAGTGCTTTTAGGATAATCTGAGAGGGGTTGAATACCCCCGCCCCCTCCCCCGGGGGGGGGGAGAAAATTTTAATTTTAAGACTATAAAACACCAAGACAACTCATAAAACACTGCAGAACACATGAATTTCAGATAAAATTAGGGTTTTTAATTCAAACAAATGTAAGGCCTCATGCCGTGTAAAAATGACAATAGATAAACAATTAAAATTCAACTCTGAGTTGTTTTTTGAATAAATCAAATAACGACTAGGATTACAAGGATATTTTTCTTGATTTTTTAGATTTATCAAGTTTTTTTTTAGCCAAAATAATTATACTGATTTAAAAATTAAAAGGAATAGAATAAAAAATAGAAAATGCTTGCATGTACTAATAATATTTATATAATTGATTTATTTACGTATATCAAATAGCATCTAACATGTCACATGAAACAAAAATGTTTTAATTGTTGATTTTTATTATTTAAACTTTCCAGGGTAAAATTGAGTATAGGGTAGTGCATTTAATTTCGGCACTTTTTTGTTTTTCCAATGTAACTTTTTTTCTATGTTTGATAGTTCATTTTGAAGCTTTCACGATACTGCGTTGCGTCATAAAAGTTTCACTGTACAAAAGTTGTTTTTTTACTTAATTAAATCAGCTTTTAAAAAAAAACGGAAAATTGCCGAAATTAAATGTATGCATTTAATTTCGGCACTTTACAAACAATCGATTGTTTCTCAGTCAAAAAATCATCATTTTCAAAAATTTAAAAGCCTATCATTATCTCCAGACAGTTTTCTTTAATTTAAGCTTCTACTAGTAGTTCAACGTGTAACTGCTAAAAAGTTACAGCTAAAATGCCAAATGGTATCAAAATGAGCAAAATTTGGGAAAAAAGTGCATTTAATTTCGGCACTTTTTAAAAGGACCCTCTTAATCGAGTTTAAGTGCAGTGCTATGACTTCTACACATTTCAACGTTGTCTTTTAACTATTGACAACTACAATTTAACACCTGACCACCTAATTCAACCCGTTTTTACAACAGCAATATGTGTGCCGAAATTACACGATTTTATTTTATAACGATTGCTCACCACAGACGCAACGTAGAACCACGGGGACTAAAAATTCTGAAAATAGACTAAATTTTACCAGGACAATTTAATTTTTAAACCAATTTATTGCGTAATCATGAAATGCCCACGTTGTATTCCGTCCAGGATTACCAAAGATATAGTCTAAAATCAAAAATGCCCAATTGGGAAAAGTGCCGAAATTAAATGCACTACCCTATTATTAAAAATCTTTTTTTAATTTAGTAAATTTTTGGACAGAAATGATGTAAAATATACAATAATAATTAAAGGAAAGCTGTCACAAATCAAATTCCTATAACGCCTTGAATGGATTATTCCTTTAATACAAAACCTATCTACTTCAAATTTAATATTTTTGGCTTCTCCAAACCAATTCGACCATGTTTATAAATTTTAAATTCATCGGTTTAGTAACAAAAAAGTTGTATGATCCGGCGTTATAGGAATTTGATTTGTGACAGTATGCTTCTCTAAAGGTGCGGTACCGAGTCAAATGTTTAGTCTTCGATTTTGATTATTTTTTTGTAAACACCTTACTCCTGCTTTCAAAAATTGTTTCATCAAAACATCTTCAGTGGTTCAGGAGATATGACCCTCCAAAAATGGCGTTTTTCGACAATCCGGTACTTGAAAGATTGCTCAATGGCTACAAAAATTTATGTTACAAAATGTAAACTCAAAGAAAGATGCTACTTTCTACTTTAATTTTAGACCTTGATCGTTAAGATTGGTGCAGTATTTGTCGAGATATTGCGTTTCCTGTACAAAAACCACGCGATTTTTTCGCTAAAAATACGAAATGTATACAAAAAGGTTAACTTCATCAAATCACTGCCGTCGTTTGGTGTTTTTAGCGAAAAAATCGCGGATTTTTTCTACCCACGGAAACGTAAAATCTCGACCAATACTACACCAATCTTAATAATCAAAACAATCAAGGCACGAAATTAAAGTAGAAAGTACCCGCTTTTTTTAAGTGCATATTTTGTAGTTTAAATAATAATACTATTGAGCAATCTTTTAAGTCATAATTTTCAAAGAAAAACGCCATGTTTGGAGGGTAATATCTCCTGAACCACTAGAGATATTTTGATTAAAAAAAAATTTTTGAGCTTTTTGGGGCAGGGGTAAGGTTTTCACAAAAAATAATCAATATCGAAGACAAAAACTTCGATTTGGTACCGCAGTTTTAAGTAATTATTTCTCGCGAACGAAGCAACCAATTTAATCTGTAAAAACTAAATTATATTAATCGGAAATTTTATTAATCTGTAAAAACTTTTAAAAAAATATTTCTACACATCGATGTAATTCCTTTTTAAATTGACCGTTTTTGAGTTTTTTACAAAAATATTAAATTTTTGCTCCAAAATCTTGTCACAGATATTTCGCCAAAATGTTTTGCCAGGCCAAAAATAAGAATTTTTACGGCTTTCTTATTTTACAAAACAACTTTTAGAGCAAAAAAATATACAAAACCAACATATTTTTTGTCATTTTAAAACCTTGATTGAAAATTTTTACAAAGTTTCTTTGTTGAGAGATATGAGAATTTTAGTAAAAAAACCTGCGATTTTTACCTTAAAATGGTCGGTGCGAGGGTATTTCCTTCTGCAGTCACTTCTGAAAGAAAGAGCTAGTAAAAACAAAATTTAAATTCAATGCTTTCACATTAAAAATTTATTTAAGTCAAAAAAAATTAAAGTTTAATTTAGTTAAAGATTTTTACATTTAAAAATCTGACTAATTTCTATGCTATATATCATATCAAAATAGCGTGATAGAATCAACAGTGACAAAATTTGCATAATGTTAAAAACTACGGTAAATTAAGGTAGATTTTGGACGGAGTCGGAGTCGGTGGAATTTAGTGTTTGTCCATTATTCTCGGAAGGGTGGAATTCACAAAGCGTGGAATACACAGTGAAAACACCGTGTATGTGTATCCGGTGTATACACCGTGTAAACTACGGTATATTTGGGTGTTTACACGAAGTTATGTTAATCCGGACAAGTTAACACCGTGCTAGCCCCCTAATCTACCGTAGTTTACATTGTGTATACACGGATACACATACACGGTGCATACCCCCGCTTTGTGAATTCCGGCCGAGAGGTGCGGCAAACTGGAATGGTTTTCCCTGGAAATTTTGTCCTTTTCAATACGTCTTTCAACATCTCGTCTTTTAACATCTCCTCTTTGGTAAAAACTCGTCTTTTGGATGCGATTTTGTGAAATGCATTTTTCAAAAAACAAGTTTCCTATTTTTTTCGCTAAAACAATGTATTGAACTAAGCCTAAGCAAAAGCGAAAAATTATCCAAAATTTTTATCATGAAAAACGTGTATTAAATGATTTATTCAAAAAAATCGAGAACCTAAGCCTAAGAAAAACCTAAAAATCAATTCAAAGTTTATCATAGTAAATGTGTATTTAAGTGATGCTTTTTGAACTAAAGAGTAAAAACATTTTTTTCTAAGCCTAAGCAAAACCCAAAAAACAAAAGAAAATTTTATTATTGGGGGCGGAAACTTGCATTTTTTAAAGTTTGTTTACAAATTTGCATTCAAAAGATGAATTTTGAGATGAGTAAATGTTCAAAGGACGTTAGTTTTTCAAATAGGATGATGTAAGAAGACTACAGTGTTGAAAGACTAGATGCTAGAGAGACGAAATTTCCGGACATCACTGGAACTACACCCACACCGTCCATCTACACCGACTACCTTTGCTGCAAATCATTATTTCTAATAAGAAAAGTAGTAACAAAAATTATCCGGAAAACCGAAAATACCCCAAATTAACACACATGAAAAAATCTTAGCAAAAAATACGGTGAATGCAGCCAACCAAAAATACAAATTAATCAATAAATGAATGGTCTACCAGGGCCCTGTTTCATAAAAACCTTTGTAATTTTTCATTTTACAAATGTGACGCTTATTTTTTGTAAAATACACGATAAAAGTTTTTGACTTGTAATCCAAAGGAGATTCTCCGCGCACTCGCTCTGCGCTGATCAACAGTCGTAGCGATGTCATCTCATCCTCTGCTGATGGTGAACGTGCAAAATCCCCATAAAAGTAGGAGAAATAATTTCTTATGACCGAATTCCCCATAAAGTAGTGCGAATTCCCCATAAAGTAGTGGCCATTTCCCCATAACAATCAGATATGCATTTGCAAACTAAAATGTGTTAAAAAAAACTAAGTTTTAATTATAAAAGCATTAAAAATGTTTTAATTTTTTCCTAAGCCTAAGCAAAGCCCTAAAATCAAGCTAACTTTATCATGATAAAGTTTTGTTGTATTTTCCAAGTGTTAAAATTTTAAAGGAAATAATGGAAATGCATTATATTTTATGGGAAATTTACACCACTTTGATGGGGAATTGCACTGTTTCATGGGGAATTTACACCACCTTATGGGGGTATTGTAACGTTTATGGGGATTTTGGCCTATGGGGACTTTGTCCATGGGGATTTTATACGGACCCCTGCTGACCGATTAATATTCGCCCTGTTGTATATCCTCTACTATGTAATTTACAAAAATAGGCCGAAATTAAATTTGTAAAATGAAAATTTACAAACGTTTTTATGAAATAAGCCCCTGATGTGCTAAAATTAAACTAAAATATAATTTATATTAAAAATACGTTTCGCTCCTTTTAATCTCCTAGACGTATTTTTTAATAAACTCTTTGAAAGAGGCGAACAGGAGCTCGTCAGTAGGCGAATACGCGTCTTCCAAGGGAACATACATGACACAAACATGCGCATGTATAACAAAATAATACAAAGAAAAACTAAGGTAAAATGTTAAATTTTTTAAATTTTTTAAAAAACATTTATTCAAAATACTCCATAGCTATATAAATATAGATTGAAAATATTAAATACCTGTTGTGTATCCTCCTGTTCAGCTACCCTTTTTTGTCCTCGAACCGTTAGGGATACCGGTTGATCATGTTTATCTTGATTATCTGTAGCACATGATAACAAAAGTAAGTGAAATATAGAAAAAATTTTTTTAACAAAGTAACACACTGAACTAAAGTTACAGAAAAGGTCACACTAAACTAAAATACAGAAAATTAACAACTTGAGACATTTTGAAAGTTAACTTTTAATAATTATAAAATTATTTAAAGGAGTAGATTATAACTAATAAGACAAAATTACTTCTTACATAAACTTAATCTAAAAAATAAATGATCAAAATTTTTTACTTTTTTCAAATTGGTTCCATCGCATGCAAAAACTTAATAATATATAATAAAAACCAAAATTAATAATATATAAAGATCAAATTGAAAATATTTTTACTTCTTTTCTTTTAACAGATAAAAAGCCTAAGCAAAACCTGAAAATTAAAAGGAAATTATGAAAGAATTTGGTCGGTGTCGGTGGACGGTGTCGGTGGACGGCGTCTTTTGGGATTACGTTCGTGTTTTTTCTTATCAGTTTTTCTTTCCGTCCAGCAGCTTTTTCTTACCAGCCAGCAC
>JASAMX010022517.1:0-23250 GCA_030248175.1 Microlaimidae sp. YZB2_3
TAAAAATACTACAAATAAACATCAATGACATAAACGCGCGCGTCACAGAGCACCAAATGCTCGCCAACAAAAGTCAAGGCAGACATCATTACAATACAGGAAACAAAACTGTAAGCATTCCAAACAACAACACCAACAATACAAAATTACACCACATGCAGACAAGACAGACCAGCCAAAACTAGGGGGAGGGTTAGTACATACACACACAAGAACAGTACCTTCTCCCAACTCAGCACAACTCAAATTCTACAACAAACACACAACATCGCAGACCTACTCATAACACAAAAAACAACACATAGACATCGCAAACATCTACATTCCTTTAAGGGACAATCACTCAGCAACAGGAGAAAACAACCACATAGGAGACAAAACGTACATCATAAACCAACTCACTCAGCAAGACAACGATATCATCACAGGCGACATAAACACTCATCTCTCCTTTGTGGTTTTCTTCCATAGAAGATCACAGAAGAGAAGCAGCAGCGGACATAGTCACAAACTCAAAACACAATACACCAATGCGCAAACCATTAGCAACCAAACAACAACAAGCACCCCAAGATATCACAACAATCTCAACAAACATCACCAATATTCATTCATAACAAACACTATATGCACTCAATTTAGGGCATCTACCAATACTAACAACACTAAACATGCACACACAAAAATAACAACACAGCAAAACAACATTCACTAACTACAAAAAGCAAACTGTTAAGCTTTCATACATAGAAGACAGCATTCAAACACTTACACCCACCACAAACATATACCAAGCAAACAGAGCATTTACAGAACTCATCATTCTAGCAGACAAAGCACATATACCCATAATGCTACATTAAGCAAAGAATCACGCCACTCTCACAAAAAATATTACAACTCACACAATACTGCAATGCACTCAGACAAGCAGACTCCGCACATCCAGACTTACAACCGGTAAAAAAACAAATACAAAAACAAATTGCAGAACATAAAGCAAACATCTGGCAAAAACATATCACAAAACACTTCATTGACAAACACAAATTTTGCAAACTATACAACACAAGAGCACAACTCATCAACAAAAAAAACATACAGACAAAAACAGGGTAATCACTTTCAACCCAAAAACAATCACTCGCTCAAACAGCATAGCAAAACATTTCAACAGACAATCGGCACAATCTATCACATACAAAACAAACAAAACATACCGCAAAATCACGTGCGCAATCAAACATTTAAAATTCACATCCACCATCACACTAACAGTGCAACAGGCAATCACAGCAATCTAAACCAACAAAACAACTTTTTACCATATAGGTCCTTATGTCTGAAAATTTTTGTGCAGATTGCCCATTTTTTGTACTTTCCTGAGCTCAAAAATTATAATTTGTTAGTGGTAACCTACCTGGGTCGGGTACCTTGAGAGGTTAAAAGGGGTCAAATTTACGATTTTTGCTAAAAATCTTTGTATGGGGAGTAGATATTGCATATTTTGGCATTATGCTCAAAAACTGTTTAAGCCACAGGTTTGAGACCGGGGGGATTTATGAGGAATTTTACGTTCTGCATTATGGTGATAATCCCAAAAATTTTTGATGCCCTAAGGCACTGCAATATCTGACCCCTAAAAATAAAACTTTTGACACAGGCCCTCTACATATTTGAGTAATATATTATTTTAAATCTCTCAGCGTGCTGATTTTTAAAATATAAAAAAATTTGCTCTAAATGGTCGGGTAACCAAAATACAGACCCCTTTGTACCCCCAAAATTAGTAAAGGGTGATTTTTTAGTTTTATTATTTATAAGCCGTTTTTATATTTGTTTGAAAGCTCTATGCGTGTTGATTTCAAAAATATTAATTTTAGGCTAAAAAATTTCAAGCCGGTTACATACCCCCAAATACCCCCAAATTTGAAAAATGGTAATTTTGCCATTTTTTCATTTTGACGTGTTTATACTCATATGAAAGCTATTGACGCACTGATTTCAAAAATATATAGTTTTTTTTAATTTTTGTTCAGTGGTTACCCAATTTTGCACCCATCAATGTACCACCTAAAATTTTTAAGAGGTGATTTTATTATAATACCGTCATATTTGCACTCATATCAAAGCTCTCGGGACGTTGATGTCAAAAAACTATTTTTAACTCGATTCACTCAATGGTTATTATTTTTACAATCCACAATGTACCCCCAAAAAATTTTTAGGGGGTTATTTTTTTATATTTTTTGTAATACCGTCATGTTTGTAATCATATTAAAGCTAAAAATGGTAATCATTGAGTGAATCGAGTTAAAAATAGTTTTTTTACATCAGCGTGTCGAGAGCTTTGATATGAGTACAAATATGACGGTATTATAATAAAATCACCTCTTAAGAATTTTAGGGGGTACATTGATGGGTGCAAAATTGGGTAACCACTGAACAAATTTAAAAAACTATATATTTTTGAAATCAGTGCGTCGAAAGCTTTCATATGAGTATAAACACGTCAAAATGAAAAAATGGCAAAATTACCATTTTTCAAATTTGGGGGTATTTGGGGGTATGTAATCGGCTAACCATAAAAAATATTTTTAAAATCAGCACGCATGGAGCTTTCAAACGAATATAAACACGGCTTATAAATAATAAAAACAAAAAAATCATCCCTTACAAATTTTGGGGTCACAAAGGGATCTGTATTTTGATTACCCAACCATTAAGAGCGAAATTTTTATATTTTTAAAATCAGCACGTTGAGAGCTTTAAAATAATATATTACTCCAATATGTAGAAGGGCTGTGTCAAAAGTTTATTTTTAGGGGTCAGCCATTACAGTGCCTTAGGGCATCAAAATTTTTTTAGGACTATCACCAAAATGTAGAACGTAAAATTCCGCATAAATCCTCCCGGTCTAAAACCTGTGGCTCAAACATTGTTTGAGCATGATGCCAAAATAGGCACTATCTACCCCCTATACAAATATTTTTAGCAAAAATCGTAAAATTGACCCCCTTTAACCTCTCGGGGTACCCTACCCAGGTAGGTTACCCCTAAAAAATTATATATTTTTGAGCTCAAAAAAATATGGGCAATCTGCACAAAAATTTTCAGACTTAAGAACCCATATGGTGAAAAGTTAAAAATTTGGCCGAAAAAAATTCACCCTGAATATCGGGCGTTTTGGGGCTAACCCCCCAAAATTTAAAAAAAAATTTTTTTTCAGGAGGTAGCAAAAAGTACAAACACCTTAACACGAGATGTTTGCCTATTGATCGCGGCGCGTTCAAAAGTTATAAGAGCGCAAAAAAAATTTTGTCAAAATTTTTCCAGTATGACTAAAAAAACAGAGAGTAGGTCATGCGAAGAGCTTACCGCGGTAAGGTTTACGCAAGACATTTATTATACGTAAATACCACCACCGTGAGACGAAGGTTTACCTTTTTTGATGCCCTAAGGCACTGCAATGGCTGACCCCTAAAAATAAAATTTTTAACACAGCCCCTCTACATATTGGAGTAATATATTATTTTAAAGCTCTCCACGTGCTGATTTCAAAAATATAAAAATTTGGCTCTTAATGGTCGGGTAATCAAAATACAGACCCCTTTGTAACCCCAAAGTTGGTAAAGGGTGATTTGTTTGTTTTTATTAGTTATAAGCCGTGTTTATATTCGTTTGAAAGCTCCATGCGTGCTGATTTTAAAATTATTTTTTATGGTTACCCGGTTACATACCCCCAAATACCCCAAATTTGAAAAACTTTAATTTTGCCATTTTTTCAGTTTAAGTGACGTGTTTATACTCATATGAAAGCTCTTGACGCACTGATTTCAAAAATATATAGTTTTTTTTTAATTTTTGTTCAGTGGTTACCCAATTTTGCACCCATCAATGTACCCCCTAAAATTCTTAAGAGGTGATTTTATTATAATAGCGTCTTGTTTGTACTCATATCAAAGCTCTCGACACGCTGACGTAAAAAAATTATTGTTAACTCGATTCACTCAATGGTTACCATTTTTACAATCCACAATCTACCCCCTAAAATTTTTTAGGGGGTACATTGTTGATTGTAAAAATAATAACCATTGAGTGAATCGAGTTAAAAATAATTTTTTTGACATAAACGTGCCGAGAGCTTTGATATGAGTACAAACATGACGGTATTATAATAAAATCACCTCTTAAGAATTTTAGGAAGTACATTGATGGCTGCGAAATTGGGTAACCACTGAACAAAATTAAAAAAACTATATATTTTTGAAATCAGTGCGTCAAGAGCTTTCATATGAGTATAAACACGTCACTTAAAATGAAAAAATGGCAAAATTACCATTTTTCAAATTTGGGCGTATTTGGGGGTATGTAACCGGGTTAAAAATTTTTAGCCTAAAATTAATATTTTTAAAATCAGCACGCATGGAGCTTTCAAACGAATATAAACACGGCTTATAAATAATAAAAACAAAAAAATCACCCCTTACAAATTTTGGGGTCACAAAGGGGTCTGTATTTTGATTACCCAACCATTAAGAGCAAAATTTTTTTATATTTTAAAAATCAGCACGCCGAGAGATTTAAAATAATATATTATTCCAATATGTAGAGGGGATGTGTCAAAAGTTTATTTTTAGGGGTCAGCCATTGCAGTGCCTTAGGGCATCAAATTTTTTTTAGGACTATCACCAAAATGTAGAACGTAAAATTCCGCATAAATCCTCCCGGTCTAAAACCTGTGGCTCAAACATTGTTTGAGCATGATGCCAAAATAGGCACTATCTACCCCCCATACAAAGATTTTTAGCAAAAATCGTAAATTTGACCCCTTCTAACCTCTCAAGGTACCCGACTAAGATAGGTTACCCCTAACAAATTATAAATTTTTGAGCTCAAGAAAGTATGGGCAATCTGCACAAAAATTTTAAGACGTAAGGACCTATATGGTAAAAAGTTAGAAATTTGGCCGAAAAAAATTGACCCTAAATTTTGGGGGTTTTGCGGCTGACCCCCAAAATTAAAAAAAAAATTTTTTTCAGGAGGTAGCCAAAAGTACAAGGGCTCTAACGCGAGATATTTGCATATTGATTGCGGCGCGTTTAAAAGTTATAAGAGCGCCAACAAAATTTTTTTTGTCAAAATTTTTCCAGCATCGCTAAAAAAAAACAGAGAGTAAGGTAAGGTTTACGTACGACATTTATTATACGAAAATACCACCATCGTGAGACGAAGGTTTACCTTTGTCATACAAAGGTATCACGGTTGTAATTGGGAAAAAGGCATTCACGGGAACGGGTTAAGATATATACCATCCTTGGCTAAGTTTTTAAATAACATAAAATATTGAAATAGAAATAATTTATTCGCACGGTATAATAGTGGTGAAAAGCATACACTTATGTACGAATTCAACTAACACAAAACAAACCGGATAAATAGAACATTAAACATTAAAGTGGCGTATAATAAAATTTATATCTACAAAACAATTAAATTTTATATTGAGTAGCAAGCAGATTTTTTTATCAAAATTTTCAGATTTTTAATTATTTGATTAATATTATTAGGAAAAATTTGGAAGTGTTAGATTTAGATTTAAAAAATTTTTAAACTGGGGTATTTAATAACATTATTATGAAGTCAGTTCCTAATTAAACATGGACCAGTAGAAAAGAAAAATTTTCGATTGTCTATATTTGATATGGAAATTTTATATAGGAATAGGAATAGCTTAGCTTATTTTTGGGTTAGTAATAATATACTTTATTGCGCTTAATTTTGCGTTAAAAAGAATCAATTATAACTTTAGACTAAACTAGACTTATGTTAATAAAATTTCTTGTTTACTTATTTAAAAATGGATTAAAAACCGATTTTATAAAATACCAATAAAATATATACCAGTGTGCTTTTGCCGGTGGATAATCCATCTTTGTCAGTACCAAAAAAGTATATCTTTAATCGTTGTTACTCTGACACAATGAGTCAGAAGCGTCATAAAATGCTCATAACTGTGACTCTTTTTATATCTTAAACCACAAATAATCGAAACAAAATGAATCAGAGTCACGTTGATTTTATAACGATTGTGGCTCTTTGTGTCAGAGTAACGACGTAATCCTAATCGCTGTAAACAGAAAAAATACTTGAGGGTAGTGCATTTAATTTCGGCACTTTTTCGTTTTTCCAATGTAACTTTTTACTGTATGGCCCGATTTCTATGTTTGATAGTTCATTTTAAAGCTTTCACGATACTGCGTTGCGTCATAAAATTTTCACTGTACGAAAATTGTTTTTTTACTTAATTAAATCAGTTTTTAAAAAAACGGAAAATTGCCGAAATTAAATGTATGCATTCAATTTCGGCACTTTACAAACAATCGATTGTTTCTCAGTCAAAAAATTATCATTTTCAAAAATTAAAAAGCCTATCATTATCTCCAGGGGCCTGTTTCATAAAATACTGGTAAATTTTACAAGTTTGTAAAATGGAGAAAAATACAAGTTTTTAAAATTACTGACTTGTAAATTTTTAAACAAATAAAAAGATGTTTTTATATGTGTTTTTTATATAGATTTTTTAATATAAAATTTAATATTAATAATATAAATAATATATTTAATTTTTATATAGATTTTTTATATTTTTTTATATATAGATTTTTTAATATACCTCCACAAACCAACAAAAAAAATAATTCAAATTTACAATGGTATTTTTACTTGTATTTTTTACTTGTATTTTTCACTTGTATTTTCACTTGTATTCAAGTTTTTTTACAAACTTGTAAAAAAATCAAGTGAAATCGTAAAGTAAATTTTACCCTACTCGGAGTAGGGTAAATTTTTCTTTTGAGAACTTGTGAAAAAGTACAAGTGGCCAAAGTTTAAAACTGGAATAACTTTAAACACACAACAGCTACGTACATGAAATTTTAAATAGTTTGCACATGGCATATAATCTTTTTTCATTTCAAATTTCAACGCAAATGGTTCAGAATAAAAAAAGTTATTGATAGACTTGTAATTTACGAAGACCAGTATTTTATGAAACAGGCCCCAGACAGTTTTTTCAATTTAAGCTTCTACTAGTTGTTTAACGTGTAACTGGCAAAAAGTTACAGCTAAAATGCAAATGGTATCATAATGAGCAAAATTTGGGAAAAAAGTGCATTTAATTTCGGCACTTTTTAAAAGGACCCTCTTAATCGAGTTTAAGTGCAGAGCTATGACTCCTACACATTTCAACGTTGTCTTTTAACTATTGACAACTACAATTTAACACCCGACCACTTAATTAAACCCATTTTTACCACAAATATTTGTGCCGAAATTACACGATTTTATTTTATAACGACTGCTCACCACAGACGCAACGTAGAACCACGGGGACTAAAAATTCTGAAAATAGACTAAATTTTACCAGGACAATTTAATTTTTAAACCAATTTATTGCGTAATCATGAAATGCCCATGTTCTAAAAACGAGTAACAATTTTATTTTTTATAAATCACATAATTTCAGATAAAAATATCACAACATAACAAATAAAAAGCTCACGACTGTCATCTACATATAATTAGCTCTCATTTGAGCTATCAAACGTCGTATTCCGTCGAGGATTACCAAAGATATAGTCTAAAATCAGAAATGCCCAATTGGAAAAAGTGCTGAAATTAAATGCACTACCCTAATATCGTACATATAAATAAATCTTTTTAATTTTTTTAAAAAAACTTATCGCAAAATAAAATAAACAAAAAATGGTAAAGAGGCTTAAAAACGTAGTTTAAAATCTTAACGCGTTGATTTTTCAATGTATAAAAATGCTATAATACGTTAGAATGGATCTACCTAGCATTACAAAAATTTGGCTCCGCGGTCCCGCCGCAAAATCGGAATTCGTATAAAACCAATGATTTTTACCAAACTTTTTCGGGAACCGGAGATTAAACAACTATATTAAAAAATTTCGAGTATTTTTGTTAACTTCTGACCATTATTTAGAGCTATATTAAGCGTAACTAAGATTTTTCATATGTAAATTTTTTTAGTTAATCGGAAAAAATATTTTGTGATGCTTAATTAAATACAAAAAGACCACTAAAATTTTTCAAGTAGATGTTGTTTTTTTTGCATATACTATTTAAAGTTTCAAAAATAATACGAAAAAATGCATTTAATTTGAAAAGAATATTGTTTCAGGGTGGGACCGCCGACCTTATTTTCGTTATGCTAGGTAGGTCCATTAGGATCCTTAAATGGCCGGTGCTATTTGAGATTTGTGGTTTATTTTTGTTCTGTGGGAATCAAAGTGGGAGGAGCTGAAAACGGTTCGGTCACCAAACTCATTGTGGATTAATTTCTTCCTAGTGCTCATTTATAAGTCTGGAAAGATCTTTAACACTGAACATCTTCTGTTTAAATGGAAGTTTTTTTGACGGGAGACTTTTAAATCGAGAAAGTAAGAATCGCGATGATCGCTAAGCGCAGCGAAGCGTGGAAAAGTTTTTTAAAAAATAATGGGACGGAAACGTTGAGTTTTAATATAAACACACAAAATATTGTAACAACAGTATTCTTAGAAATGCACAAAAGCGAAGCTACACAGCATAGACAAAACACCATCAGTAATAAATATAACGGCAATACCATAAAAGTAACAGATTTTACATAACAGTACGTTGACGACACAGATCATGTTAGTTTTATTAACCAATACCTATTTTAAATTGTACTATATTGTATTCATAATTAATAAACAACAAGATTAGATCAGAGGATGTTCATTGGTCAATGTTGCAAAACTCAATTGGACATATATTTTATGAAACAATACTAAGAAGATAACAAAATTATGATAAATTATGCATTTCAAAGTTTTAATTTTCAAATTAGGTTTTTTGACTGAGCCGGGAAATATTTTTTACAAGCATTTACTTACATATTTGTATTTTATCGTTTAGAAACTTTTGAACCCGTGATAAAACGTAAAAGCTTCAAAAAAAAAGTTTCTGAAAATTTTAATTATCCCAAATAATAGAACTTATTTTTTCAAAAATTGATTGCTAAGCGCAGCGAAGCGTGGAAAAGTTTTCAAAAAATAATGGGACGGAAACGTTGAATTTTAATATAAACACACAAAATATTGTAACAACAGTATTCTTAGAAATGCACAAAAGCGAAGCTACACAGCATAGACAAAACACCATCAGTAATAAATATAACGGCAATACCATAAAAGTAACAGATTTTACATAAAAGTACGTTGACAACACAGATCATGTTAGTTTTATTAACCAATACCTATTTTAAATTGTACTATATTGTATTCATAATTAATAAACAACAAGATTAGATCAGAGGATGTTCATTGGTCAATGTTGCAAAACTCAATTGGACATATATTTTATGAAACAATACTAAGAAGATAACAAAATTATGATAAATTATGCATTTCAAAGTTTTAATTTTCAAATTAGGTTTTTTGACTGAGCCGGGAAATATTTTTTACAAGCATTTACTTACATATTTGTATTTTATCGTTTAGAAACTTTTGAACCCGTGATAAAACGTAAAAGCTTCAAAACAAAAAAGTTTCTGAAAATTTTAATTATCCCAAATAATAGAACTTATTTTTTCAAAAATTGATTGCTAAGCGCAGCGAAGCGTGGAAAAGTTTTCAAAAAATAATGGGACGGAAACGTTGAATTTTAATATAAACACACAAAATATTGTAACAACAGTATTCTTAGAAATGCACAAAAGCGAAGCTACACAGCATAGACAAAACACCATCAGTAATAAATATAACGGCAATACCATAAAAGTAACAGATTTTACATAACAGTACGTTGACAACACAGATCATGTTAGTTTTATTAACCAATACCTATTTTAAATTGTACTATATTGTATTCATAATTAATAAACAACAAGATTAGATCAGAGGATGTTCATTGGTCAATGTTGCAAAACTCAATTGGACATATATTTTATGAAACAATACTAAGAAGATAACAAAATTATGATAAATTATGCATTTCAAAGTTTTAATTTTCAAATTAGGTTTTTTTGACTGAGCCGGGAAATATTTTTTACAAGCATTTATTTACATATTTGTATTTTATCGTTTAGAAACTTTTGAACCCGTGATAAAAAGTAAAAGCTTCAAAAAAAGTTTCTGAAAATTTTAATTATCCCAAATAATAGAACTTATTTTTTTCAAAAATTGATTGCTAAGCGCAGCGAAGCGTAGAAAAGTTTTTAAAAAATAATTGGACGGAAACGTTGAATTTTAATATAAACACACAAAATATTGTAACAACAGTATTCTTAGAAATGCACAAAAGCGAAGCTACACAGCATAGACAAAACACCATCAGTAATAAATATAACGGCAATACCATAAAAGTAACAGATTTTACATAACAGTACGTTGACAACACAGATCATGTTAGTTTTATTAACCAATACCTATTTTTAATTGTACTATATTGTATTCATAATTAATAAACAACAAGATTAGATCAGAGGATGTTCATTGGTCAATGTTGCAAAACTCAATTGGACATATATTTTATGAAACAATACTAAGAAGATAACAAAATTATGATAAATTATGCATTTCAAAGTTTTAATTTTCAAATTAGGTTTTTTGACTGAGCCGGGAAATATTTTTTACAAGCATTTACTTACATATTTGTATTTTATCGTTTAGAAACTTTTGAACCCGTGATAAAACGTAAAAGCTTCAAAAAAAGTTTCTGAAAATTTTAATTATCCCAAATAATAGAACTTATTTTTTCAAAAATGCGAGTATTAGCTTCAGTTTTCTCTATTTTACAGGTACAATTTATTGCTTCCAAATGAAATAGATAGGTAAATGGAAAAGATTGTTGTATAAAGTTTGCAATTACCAGTGTTTAAAATTGTTGGAATTAAAAATTTAAATCTTATGAATTTATTAATACCATTTAATTCAGATTTGTAGTAGCCAATTTTTATTTAGTTTAAATTTAATTTCATTGTTTGTAACCCGTGATTACAAACATTGCTCCAGATAAATCAAAACTGCTTATAATTTGCACGAAAACTTATTCACTGGAGAAGGGTTTAAAATTTATTTCAATAAGAAATCCCAAGATTTAGATTTTTTTTATTTCTTTCCAGTTTTTATGAACACATAAAAAAGTCTCTAAATATTATCTGTAAATATTAAACTTAAACTTAAGTTTTACAAAAATCCAATGCATTTTTTTTTAATTCTGGAAATACACAAATTGGGCGGTTACACAGATATAGTTTTGGTGAAAATAATTCATAGTTGTGGAATGTGCTCGCTCGCTTGGTTAAATTCTCGCAATTCGGTTTCGATTGCTTTTTAGCGGATTCTTTTTGTTTTCTATTGCTGTTGGGCGTATTCTTTGTTGCTGGTGTTTTTTCGGCTGGATGCCTTTTTGGCCAACTTTATCGGTTTTGGACCGAACCGTCGGTACAGACAGAACAAACCGTTGAAGAAGCATACTACCGGTATGATCAAAACCTTGAAGCAGGGCTGGAAACATTTGGCTACTATTTTCAGCTTTTCGCGGACCTAAAAAAATTTCGGCTATACAAATATTTAATCAGCTTATCAATTAATCTTCGCATATTACGGTAATTTCACTTAAGTTTCGATAGCGTATGGCGCAGTGGCAGAACTCATGCCTTACATACTGAAGGTCCCTGGATCGAGTCCCAACTGAGACAAGCAACATTTTGATAATGTTAATATTTGTTAAATTGTTGTATGTAGTATTTGATTGCGCAATTAGTGCTGAGTAACATCGGCCTTGCGTATCCTGCTTTATGCGAAATAAATAAACTTTTAATTTGCATGGACATTTTGTTGCAAGCTGTTGATTGGTCGTTCGGTATGATAATTCATACAATAGTAGTACTTTCAGTAGTTTTTGCACGCTTTTTAACTAAAAATTTATGGTGATTTAAGCTTTTCCGACCTTAATGTCACTTATGTAACAGTTGTGAACGCACTTTCCAGACCTCAATATCAGGTATTTAACAGTTGCAAACGCACTTTTCAAACCTCAATATCAGGTATTTAACAGTTGCAAACGCACTTTCCAGACCTTAATCTCCGGTATATAACAGTTGTGAACGCACTTTCCAGACCTTAATCTCAGGTATATAACAGTTGCGAACGCACTTTCGAGACCTCAATATTAGGTATTTAACAGTTGCAAACGCACTTTCCAGACCTTAATCTCAGGTATATAACAGTTGTGAACGCACTTTCCAGACCTTAATCTCAGGTATATAACAGTTGCGAACGCACTTTCCAGACCTTAATCTCAGGTATATAACAGTTGTGAACGCACTTTCCAGACCTTAATCTCAGGTATATAACAGTTGCAAACGCACTTTCCAGACCTTAATCTCAGGTATATAACAGTTGTGAACGCACTTTCCAGACCTTAATCTCAGGTATATAACAGTTGTGAACGCACTTTCCAGACCTTAATCTCAGGTATATAACAGTTGCGAACGCACTTTCGAGACCTCAATATTAGGTATTTAACAGTTGCAAACGCACTTTCCAGAACTTAACGGTGAACGCACTTCAGGTATATAACAGTTGTGAACGCACTTTCCAGACCAGACCTCTTTCTCTCCCCCCTCTCCTGCTACTTTCCCCTTATCTCTTTGTTGTGAACGCACTTTCCAGACCAAGTTAACTGTCTCCCCCCCCTGTAAACGCACTTTCCAGACCAAGTATATAACAGTTGCAAACGCACTTTCCAGACCAACCGTTAACTGTTCCTCCCCCCCTTGTGAACGCACTTTCAGACCGTGTATAACAGTTGTGAACGCACTTTCCAGACCTTAATCTCAGGTATATAACAGTTGTGAACGCACTTTCCAGACCTTAATCTCAGGTATATAACAGTTGTGAACGCACTTTCCATACCTCAATATCAGGTATTTAACAATTGCGAAAGCAAGTTAATTAACTGTTGTGAACGCACCTCAATATTAGGCCTATTTAACTGTTGTGAACGCACTTTCCAGACCAAGTTAACTGTTGTGAACGCACTTTCCAGACCAAGTTAACTGTTGTGAACGCACTTTCCAGACCAAGTTAACTGTTGTGAACGCACTTCCGACCATACTGCCCCCGGACTTTCCAGACCAAATTCAAAAACCGACGACGCACTCCGGAACAGTTGTGAACGCACTTTCCAGACCAAATTAATCTGTTGTGAACTGTTTCAGCACTTTCCAAACCAAGTTAACTGTTGTGAACGCACTTTCCAGACCAAGTTAACTGTTGTGAACGCACTTTCCAGACCAAGTTAACTGTTGTGAACGCACTTTCCAGACCAAGTTAACTGTTGTGAACGCACTTTCCAGACCAAGTTAACTGTTGTGAACGCACTTTCCAGACCAAGTTAACTGTTGTGAACGCACTTTCTACACCAAGTTAACTGTTTTGAACGCACTTTCCAAATGATAAACGACTGTTGCTAGAAAGCACTTTCCAGACCCGAAGAACTATGTGAACGTACTTTCCAGACCAAGTAACTGGGTGCACAGACCAAGAACTGTGGAACACACTTCCGTTTAACAGTTGTGAACGCACTTTCCAGACCAAGTTAACTGTTGTGAACGCACTTGCCAGACCAAGTTAACTGTTGTGAACGCACTTTCCACACCAAGATCACCGTTGCCAACGCTCTCTACACACCGCGGTAACTGTGGAACCCCCCTTCCCCACACAAAATACTCTGTGATCACCCTTTCCACACAGATACCTACCCTCCCTGCCACTGTTGTGAACGCACTTTCCAGACCAAGTTAACTGTTGTGAACGCACTTTCCAGACCAAGTTAACTGTTGTGAACGCACTTTCCAGACCAAGTTAACTGTTGTGAACGCACTTTCCAGACCAAGTTAACTGTTGTGAACGCACTTTCCAGACCAAGTTAACTGTTGTGAACGCACTTTCCAGACCAAGTTAACTGTTGTGAACGCACTTTCCAGACCAAGTTAACTGTTGTGAACGCACTTTCCAGACCAAGTTAACTGTTGTGAACGCACTTTCCAGACCTCAATATCAGGCATTTAACAGTTGCGAACACACTTTTCCCACCTTAATTTCACTTTTGAAAGATTGATCGATTATTTGCATACTTCAATGAATGGTGTATTTTCAGTGGGGTTTTGGAACTTTTAGTAGGGAACTAGAGCCGTTTGATTAAAATTTATCTTATCTTGGAACACATTAATGGGAGCTAAGTCTAAACTAAAAAAATTCATAAGTTTAGACTTAGTCTTTTTAAGTATAGGTTTTAGCAAGTTAATTTTGAATAAGCCTTCTATTTTAGACTCTTTTGCAAGTAAACTGCACTGAAACAAAATCAAATTTTCTTATTTTTTTAACTGTAAATTCACGATTTTTTTAAAACTTTCGAAATAAATTTTAGTTTTTGCCTTCTGGTGCTGATATAAATTATGATTCATCTGATTTTATATTTTTTCAGGAGACCTGATTCAACGAATTTTTTAAAATCAACAATTAAAAATTTTGATTTCATTATTGTAAGAAAAAACCAGAACATAAGGCAAAGGTGAGGGATACAGACTTCTTATTAATGCAAAAACTAAATACAGATGCATAAAAAAGTTAAGTCACAATTCATAAAAAATCTAAATTTAGAAATAATAGTAGTTTAATAATACATGTTTTTAGTGGATTAACCCAAAAAGTGATAAATCATAATTACTAGCAAGTATAACCGATACTTACTAGAAAGAACAGGCCTTGGGAATAGAGGAAAAAACCCAGGTTCAAAATTTGGTGCGGGAATTTTGGTTTGTGTTTTCAAAAAAAACGGTCTTCCTTATCTTGTGTCCAGTTATGAATTGTCACAGAAAGATTAGCAATTTTTGATATTACCTTATCATTCAACGGAGCTTGTGTAACGACAGCGGCAACACACATCACGATATTGATCTGACTGGCGATTCCATACCAGGCAACGTCTTGATAGGCCACAGCCACAATGCCGGCCATCTGACCCAGAAAACCCAGTACCAGCAGTACGCCGCAAGAGATCCAAGCCATGCTGCGTGAAAAAAAATTTCTATTATCCTTGTCGTATTGTTTTACAAATATGAAGCTTTAAAAATGCAATTTATAAATTAAACCCAGCAAGTGATACAGGAATGCAGCATGATAGTTGATGATGTTGGAGATTACAGGTTCAAATCCTCTATTTGCCGATTTTTAATTTGGAAAATAGCAAATAGTTTTGCATTATTGTTGTTAAAAACTCGTTTTATTAAGCCTGATATTTGTGAACGTCATACAGGCGAGGAAAACTATTTGTTTTAGTGTTCCACGGAAAACAGATATAATTGTTATGTATTTTTGAATTAATAATTTGCATTGCTTTTTAGTTTTTACCGATCCAGTTTCTCTCACCGATCGATTTCATCCCACTGCACTTTACAAACATCAAAAAACTCAATATTCACTATCATTTACAAAAAAGTAAAAATTATGTTAGAATATTCAAAAATTCATTATTTTAGCAAATGCAATATAATATAAAAAGTATTGTATTTTAAAAATACCTAGCTCATTATATTAGCAAATATTCAATATATTAAAAATTATATCAAAAATTTATGATATTAGCAAATATAATGAATTTTTTAAATATATTAAATAATATATTTTAACAAATATAAAAATATCCTTTTTTGAAATTACCCAGCTCTTTCCTGTTGTATTTTATCTTCTTTTGATGGATTTGGTAATGGACGTTTTTTGTCATTATCCATTTGAGCCGTTTCCAGGAAATAAATAGCAGTCCAAAATAAGGTAAAAGAAGACACTAAAATCAAAAATATATAATAAAGGAAAAATGAGATACCTAGAACAAACTGCTTGAAAAAAAAACAGATCCCATTTGAATCGGCCTTTCGACTTTTGGTTCCATTTCAATGAGATCCAATTTAAATAAGTCCCATTTAATTGGGATTCCATTTAAATAAGTCCCATTTAAATAGGCCCCATTTAAATATATCTCATGTGACTGGGACAAGATTCCATTTAATTGGGACCTGTTTTTTCAAGCATTTTCTTCTTTGTGTCCGATTTTTCTTTTATTATGCATTTTTGCTAAAATTAGAGATCTCCAAATTTATTATATTCTGATATTTCTTAATCTATTTTATTGTTTTGTTTGATTTAAAAACAACAAAACAAACAAGACACGCGAACGCACGCACAAATGCTAAAACTATAAATTTAAGGGCAGCCCCTAAGGGACCGAAAATAACAATTGTGTGAAAGTTTTTTTTTTGTCCAAGGCATACATCTATTAAAGGTGAGTCCACAGTATTGTCTTAATATACTGTTTGGCGTGACACACAAAGTTTTTTCGCTAACTTAAAACCCAATGCTCTTGTGATTTTTTTACCTTAGAATACACCGTCTTGCTCTAACTAAAAACGCAACAACCTGTCGTCGTTTTTCTGACACCATGAGTCAAAAACGTCATAAAATACTCCTAACTGTGACTCTTTTTATCCTTTAAAGCATAAACAATCTAAACAAAATAAGTCAGAATCACGTTGATTCTAAACTGATTGTGACTCTTTGTGTCAGAGTAACGCCGCTGTGCGCGTGTAAATAGAAAGGGCTAACACTAAATTCCAACGACTCCGACTCCGTCCAAAATCTACCGTAATCTACCGTAATTTTTAATATTATGCAAATTTTATTCTAAGCCTAAGCCTAAGCTTAACCTGCACATCAATATATATAATTTGCGGAAATTTGAGGCGGAGTCGGAGTCAGAGTCGGTGGAATTTAGTGTTTGCCATAGAAAGTAAATATTTAAACCATTTGTTTACACATCTGGCAAAGTCTTTTTTTACTACTCTCTAAACTGCCTTAATAGTTTTGAAACCAGTCAACGTTTAGTTATATTGATATTATTGTAAGAAAACATATGAATTACTGAATGTGATGTGAATGTGAATTACGATGTGATTTTCATTATTGTAATGGAGGTTCTTAGTGAACGGCGGTTCAAAAACTTATGTCAAGATTGGAAAAATTTTGTTGTCTGACAAATCTGAAAAACTATTGATAAGTTTAATTGTAAATGAATTCCATATTTCGTTTCACTTGTGCTATTTTTAAAATAAAAATTTATATAAAATTTAAATCTTAAATGGCAAATGCTCAAAAGAAATTCGCAAAAATGGACGTGTGTATGCACGGACATTAACTTCCTTGTACGAACCGGTATTTATTTTGTTTCTATTTGGGAGTTAGTGTTTTTGCAGCACTTTTTTTGACTGGAAAACACAATCATTGGTTCGCTTTGGATTTAATTAATTGATTAATGATCAATCAGATAAATGTAAGAATTTTATTAATATTATCATTGAACTTATTTTGAACTTTTTGGCGACTTTTAAGGATTGGACGGTTCTATATATATGCGAAGTAAATTGTCAATGTATTAGATATTTATATCCAAATTCTATAAAGAAAAAACTAAAACCTTAGGCAGCTAAAATTCGCAGCTAAAATTAACCTTGCCGAAATTATTTAAATTATCTTTTAATTCTTAAAAATACTTTTATGTTTAGGCTGTTTGAATTTAACATCTCAAAATATATATGAGGTAAAAACCTTTGATCCGAAATTGTGAAAATGTTGGAGCACTTTTTAATTTCATTGAAAAACCGTAAAATTTCAGGACGACATGCTTTTGTTGTATTTTCTGCTTGTTTTATTTATGTTTTATGCGGCAAATGTAATTTAGTTTGTTTGTTTTTTGTTGCCAAAATAGTAACAAAAAAACCATATGCTAATTAGGTTTTATCAAACAATATGCTTCAAACGACCAAATAATAATAAAAGTAAAGTGTTTTTTCCAGGCTTTTTCCTCAGTACAGTAGAAATATTTTTTTTTATTTATCTACGTTTCGAAACAACAACGTGTTTCTTCGTCAGGAAATCTAAAACAGATACATAATTTACATAAGACTACAAAAACTAAAATACAATACACTATCATTGGTAAACAAAATGGTGTGAAAACAAAACCTTTTGATATTCACACCATTTTGTTTACCAATGATAGTGTATTGTATTTTAGTTTTTGTAGTCTTATGTAAATTATGTATCTGTTTTAGATTTCCTGACGAAGAAACACGCAGTTGTTTCGAAACGTAGATAAATAAAAAAAAAATTTCTACTGTACTGAAGAAAAAGCCTGGAAAAAACACT
This sequence comes from Microlaimidae sp. YZB2_3, assembly GCA_030248175.1. Taxonomy (NCBI): domain Eukaryota; kingdom Metazoa; phylum Nematoda; class Chromadorea; order Desmodorida; family Microlaimidae; species Microlaimidae sp. YZB2_3. The sequence continues at coordinate 18,321 of JASAMX010022517.1, forward strand.
TTTCTTATTTAAAATGAGTCCTCAGAAATCTGCGAAAATTCAAAATAATAAAAGTAACCCATTCAACCCCCAGTTACTGGTTTTAATATCAGTAAGTATATCTGCTTTAATATGTTTTAATATCAGCTAAAAAGGACTAAAACTACTAAAACTATAATACCATTAAAAACCTTAGAAACCATTAAAAAACCATAAAACTTAGTTACTGGTTTCATATCAGTAAGTGCCACCCCAGTAACTGTAAAACTATTAAAAACCCTTTTAATAATTTTTGATTAAAACGTGTCGATCGGCTTTTTTGTGTACCAGTTAGGAAAAAATAGTAAAAGGCTAATTTCGAAACCATTAAGTGAGTTTAGAGAGTATGGTCTTTTTTTACTATCCATTAAAAATTCCGCTGTATGCCAAACTTTTCAAAACTAAACACTTCTTTTAATTAACTGCCAAACTGTTTCTCCATAATAAGTAGGGTAACTGACTTAATTTCGACCACTTTTTTTATTTTTTTGAATACGTTTTTCTGGTTTTTGCATAATCGACCCAAGATTTGGTCTAAATATCAAACGATAGCTATTTTTGTTATTCCAGTGCAAAATTCTAAAATTGGTTTTTTATAGTGGCCGAAACTAAGGCGCGAGCCATTAACTTCGGCCATCCAGAAAAAACTTGCTATAACTATTGTCAAAATGAACAATAAAAATTTTTAAAAGTTGCAAATTTATCTATAGGTATTGTTCTTGGTACATATAACTTAATTTTTCTCGTTTGCAAACTCTAGTAGTTATGAGCAAGACTTTAAATAATTATGTAAAAACCTTAAAAAACTAGTTTTAATAACCTGTATTTATTGTTGAATTTTTATTTTTGGTTTAAAAAACGTCAAAAAAAGTCAAACGAGCGAAAAAATTCTTTATAAATACGGTAGTACGATGATACATAAAAACAGTAAAAAAACGGCAGGTTCTTTCACCTAAATTTTAAGGTGGCCGAAATTAACGGAATCTTAAAATGCGCAGTTAGTTAAACGCGTTACAAAGTGATTTTGAAAAAAAAATATCAAAACATAAAAATTAACAACTTGAGCCTTAAATAGAAGATATTTTAAGGTTATATTGTGCTTCGTTCTAAATTTGATGCAGATTAAACACAACGCAAAAATTAAGAAAATCACAAAAAATTCACTTCTTGTTTGAAAATGTTAATAATGCAGAATAACAAAAATAAAAAATTTTTTGCAAAAACATTTTATTCAACATTAATCCAGTTACTTTTGTGCTAGTTCTTTTGCGTTTTAAAAATAAGCCAATTTATTAACACCCTAAATTGGTGGCCGAAATTAAGGCCTGGACGAAATTAAGTCAGGTACCCTATATAATGTTTTCCAAAGAAATATGCGGAGTGCTCAAAAACCGTTTTTTAACTGAAAAATAAAAATGAAAATTGGTATATCACGGTTACTATGACATAAAAAGTTACAATCAATATCGTCGTTACTACGGCAAAATGAGCCACTGTAATGATAAAATTTACGTGGCTGTGACTCATTTTGTATTTAATAGGGTACTTATTTAAATTTAAAATGAGTCACAGACACACATATTTTATAGAAACTCTGGCCCATTTTGCCGTAGTAACGACGATATGAACTAACGTGACACTGACTTATAACGTTTACAGTATTTTTGTGCTAAAAAAATTAAAAGAGTCTTAGTAATAAGTATTTCATGACAATTCCGATTCATTCTGTCATGGTTACGACGATAACGTCGTTACTACGGCAAAATGAGCCACTGTCATTATAAAATACACGTGACTGTGACTCATTCTGTAGTTAATAGGGTCCTGTTTTAAATTAAAAATGAGTCACAGGCAAACATATTGTATTCGAACTGTGGCTCATTTTGCCGTAGTAACAACGATATATTATTTTATTAAGAATTTAATTAAATATAGATTTTTACCGAAAACGGCTGTTCCGCTTGGGGTGTTGAAAGTGGACCAACAGGTGTATTCATCCGTAAGAGTTCCGGTTTTTAAGCCTATACCGGCCGAAACACTTACCACAATCAACGAAGCCGCTAAAAATATATGAATGAATTTCAAATTAAAAAGAAGCAATGTTTTTATTTTAAAAAGGACTTATTTTATGATATGTGGCAGAGCGCATGACTTGCCTATTGAAGGCCTCTGGATCAAGTTCCGATTGAGACATTGTGACACGGCATTGTGATAATATTGATTGTTCGTTAAGAAATCGTCGTTACTCTGACACAATGAGTCAGATGCATTGTAAAATACTCATAACTGTGACTCTTTTTATCTCTTAACACACAATTAATATAAACAAAATGAGTCAGAGTCATGTTAATTTTATACTGATTGTGACTCATTGTGTCAGAGTAACGACGAAATGCAGTATTTGTTTGCCCTGTTAGTGCCTTGCGTGTTCTGCTGTATGCAAAAAAAAGTATTTTAATACCAATTAATAATAATGGAATTTACAACCGCAAATTTGATTTAAGAAATTATTTCAGTTTTGAATTTATATTTGTGCTAATCGTAAACTCTTTTTTCGAATCAAAAACCAAATTTTGACTTATCAACACACCTATCAATAAATCAAAAACAAAACGAAAATGAAAAAAACACTGTAATTGACCTTTTTAGATAATTAATGTTAATTTTGCCAGCTGCACACTCTCTGGACCCCAAATTTTTTTCCATAAACATTAAAATATGAGACGCCTTCATATCTCGTATATATGACGCGATAATAAATGGAAAAGTTACGGTTATTTACTTTTTTACATTAGTTTAGTTATATTTTTTTTTCTTAGTGAATAATTTTTACCAATAGAAAACCAAATATTTTCGAATTCTGGCAAAACCCATCCACCAATTTGAGAGCGTCCAAAAATTTTATTAACCTAAAGCAAAATTGAAAACAAACTTACAACGTTTACAAAGTTTCACAAACTGCAGTTGTTTATTAAAGGTGCGGTACCGAGTCAAATTTCTTGTCTTCGATTTTGATTAACTTTTGTAAAAACCTTACCCCTACCCCCATAGCCCACAAAATTTTTTTTTATCAAAATATCTCCATTGGTTCAGGAGATATGACCCCCCCCCACCACAAAAATTGGTTTTTTCGACAATTCTGTTCTTGAAACACTGCTCAATGGGTGTGAAAATTTAAATTACAAAATATGCATTCAAAGAAAGCGGCTATATTCTGCTTTAATTTCATACCTTGATTGTTAAGATAGGTGCATTTTTTGTCGAGATATTGCGTTTCTTGTACAAAAAACCCTTGATTTTTTGCTAAAAAACAAATGATGGCAGTGATTTGATTAAGTTTACACAACATTTTTGCCTATACTGTGTATGTTTAGCGAAAAAATTGCGGGTTTTTTGTACGGGAAACGTAATATCTCTATAAATACTGCACCAATCTTAACAATCTAGGTATCAAGTTAAAGTAGAAAGTAGCTGCTTTCTTTGAGTGCATAATTTGTAACTTTAATTTTTATACTTATTGAGAAATCTTTCAAGTACAGAATTGTCGAAAAAAGTCATTTTTTTGGGGGGGAGGGGGGAGGGTGATATCTCCTAAAGCAGTAAAGATATTTTAATGAAAAAATTTTGTGGGCTATTTGGAGCAGGGGTAAGATTTTCAGAAAAAAATAATGAAAATTGAAGACAAAAAGTGTTTGATTAGGAACCGCAGCTTTAAAAAACCATTAATTATCTAAAAAAGTCAATTACAGTGTTTTTTTTTCATTTTCGTTTTGTTTGATTTATTGATAGGTGTGTTGATAAGTCAAAATCTTATTTTTGTCAAAACTGAAATAGTTCTTAATCAAAATTTGTGGTTGTAATTCCCATTTATTATTAACGTATTAAATACTTCTTTTGCATACAGACGCGCAAGCACTAACAGGCAAACAAGTGTGCATTTCGTTACTCTGACACAATGAGTCACAATCAGTATAAAATTAACATCGACTCTGACTCATTTTTGTTTATATTAATTGTGTGTTAAGAGATAAAAAGTAGCAGTTATAATATTTTACAATGCATCTTTAATTCATATATTCAGAGTAACGATTCTAACGAACAATCAATATTATCACAATGCCGTGTCGTTCTCAATCGGAACTTTAATTAGGAGGCCTTCAATAGGCAACATACGCTCTGCCACATATCATAAAAATAATCCTTTTAAAAATAAAAACATTGCTCTTTTTTAATTTGAAATTCATTCATTTTTAGCGGCTCATTTGATTGTGGTAACATAGGCTTAAAACCGGAACTCTTACCGATGAATACATATTGGTCATTTCCCGACACCCCAAGCGGAACGAGCCGTTTTCGGTAAAAATCTATTAATCAATTTCTTAATAAAATAATATATCGTTGTTACTACGGCAAAATGAGCCACAGAGTCAAAATACATATGTTTGCCTCTAACTCATTTTAATTTAAAACAGACCCTATTAACTACAGAATGAGTCACAGTCACGTGTATTTTTATAATGACATGCTTACCGTAGATTAACGACTCATTCATCGTAAGTGACAGAATGATGGGAATCTCCGTGAAATACTTATTACTTAAGACTCTTTTTAACTTTTAGCACAAATTGTAAAGCGTTATAAGTCAGTGTCACGTTCATTCATATAGTCATTACTACGGCAAAATGAGCAATTTTTCTAAAATATGTGTATATGACTCATTTTTAATTTTAATAGTACCCTATTAAATACAGAATAAGTCACGGCCACGTTAATTTTATCATTACATCGCATTTGCATTAGGTAACAACAATTATTAATTGTAACTTTTTATGTCATAGTAACAGTAGATATACCAATTTTCATTTTTATTTTTCAGTTAAAAAACGGTTTTTGAGCACTCCGCAAGAGCAAT
>JASAMX010022518.1:0-18718 GCA_030248175.1 Microlaimidae sp. YZB2_3
GACCGCATATTTCTTAATAGAATTAAGAAACAACCTTATTTGGATATAGTACAAAATTTTTACATTATATTAATTTAAAGCTGTAATAAACAAATTGTTTAGGAATTAGGTTATAAAAACAAAAGTAAAACTATGCTCATATGATTGTCTGGAGACAATTCTTAAGCAGTTTATTGCTTAAGAATGCGTCGGTGGCGCTCCGCGTCGGCTTGGTGCTGCAATTCATGTAATAAACATTTTGTGGAAGAATTAGATTATAAAAACAAAAGTAAAACTATAACAATAAGAATCGCTGGAGACAATATTTAAGCAGTTTTTCAGTGCATATTTAAAAAAATTTCGTCTCCGGCGGCTGAGGGGACACCCCCCAGACCTCCTGGCCGACAATTCGCGTCAGTTTTGCTCCGCTACACGGCGCAGTTACGCGCTTCGCACCGTCAACCCCACCAAGACATTGGCAGACCGCCCCCTCGGCAAAATCCTATATACGCGCTTGATTTATGTATTATATATTTTTGGTTCTATTTGTTCAGCAAACTAACTTCAGTATCTGCGCAATCTATTTGAAAAAAGATTAAAAAATTATTGTTGTACAGGTTCATTAAAAAGTAACACAATACTACAAAATATACACCACATTTGTCACTTAAGAAAAACTAAAAAATACAAATAACACACTTTTGTTTTAACTTACCACTTATTGTTCTGCTCTGTGTTGTTCTCAGGCATATATAATATTTTTTAAAAAAAAATTAAGTGAAGAAGCCAGTCAAACTTTTTTAAGGTGTTATTATTATTGTCTAGACCAAAAATTGAGCAGGAGAAAGAAATTTTGACTTGTATTTTTGTCTTTTAGAAGTGACTAACAATAAGCAAAATAACTGAGAAATCTAATTATTTTTATTTTCAATTATGCTAACAACCAGACAAACTTTTTTATTTCAGCTCTTAAAGGTGTTATTATTATAATGGATGATGAATTACCGTAATAAATTAAAAATGGCTATATTGTATTCAATTGACTATTTAACAACTCATAGGCTTGCGAAGAATTGCCTCTATTGCCATATTGACAAGAAGTAAACTTATAACCTGTGAAGTAAAATTATCTGATAAATGTAACAATTTAGAAATGATAGTAGTAGTTGACATTTTTGACAAAAGCCCGTCCTGTAATGTGTAATATTATGGACGTTTTAATAGTTGTAAGGAATATATTTCAAATTTTTGCGAAACCCTGATATATTTGTCATATGTAAATTATCTTGTTGTCATAACAGGGGATTTTAACATGCCAGAAAAATTCTGTCAAGAGTGTTACCAATCAAAATTTTCCGTGTGCAATTTTTACGCTAACGTTTTTATTCAAGAATCATATAACAAACTAACAACCCGTTTTTAACCAAGTAAAAGAGCAAATCTTCATAATTTTATATTTTTTAATAAAAACTTATATGTTCTAAGCCCTAAATTCCGGAATTGTTATTAAACAGTGATCATAACACGGTAGAATATATAATGAAAAGAGAAGTTAAAAAAATATTTGTGACACAAAAAGTTACCTTGGTTTCACGTGAGGATTTTAAGGAGCCTCAAAATGTCATATAGTATTGGTGATCACGTCATATATGTTTTGCTTTGTGGGAATGGTTGTAGGAGGAGATGTTTTAGCCAATTAGCACTTGGGAAAAATTGATCTCCAATGAATGAGAGATCTCCAATATTTTCTTAAGCGCTAATTGGTTAAAAGTGATTCTATAATGCCAAACTCTGTGAAAATATTTAACACTAAACAACTTCCATTTAAACGGGAGGGTTTTAACCATCGTATTAACCCAGTCATAAAAACCAAGACACAAAACTTTTTAAATTAAGTAGATTTAGAGGATTTTTAATTTAACTCTAAGTATAAAAATTATCATTGCAGCATCATAGAAGTTTCCAAAATTAAGAAAGATATTGAAATGTTTGACCTATTTAAGTAAAAATAAAAAAAGAATTTTGCATATCTGCGCCACATTGAATAAATAAAATCAAGAAAGAAGAAACTTTGGTGAAATCGTGAAAATCTATGTTAAAAGTGTAGTTTAATAGACTGAAAAGCGAATACAGAAATAAGATGAACAAATACAATAGACACCTTGCACTGGAACTCAGTTTATACATGAAGTATGCAATAAACATCGCGAGTCACCATAATGGATAATTACTGTATCTCTACTTATCTTTTGTAGTATGCAGATCAACCCTTGAAAGCGCGCGAAATTTTGATCGGTTGATCTACATACTACAAAAGATAAGTAGGAGATACGGTAATTATCCACTATGGTGACTCTTATGTTTATTGCATACTTCATGTATAAACCGAGTTCCAGTGCAAGGTGCCTATAGGTTCAAAATAATACTTACGTCGCAAAATAACAATAAGTTATTTCAATACATTCGCAATCTTTGCAATAATAAAAATGAAATAGCGCCGCTATTTCATAATAAAAATATGTTAACCGATGATCCAACTAAGAAAATCAAATTTTATTTTTTTTAGCAACATTTTTGTTAGCAATACTGGTGTTACTCTAAAAAGGTGATTTAAAAGAGAAAAAGGTTTTATTTTGAAAGGTAATCTCAAATTATCTTTTTATCTCAAATTGAAAATAATTTTTCATTATCCAATATTATTTTTACAAAAAAAAAAACAATGTTAACAGCTTTGAAAAAAAAAACCAAAACAAAGGAAAACACCTAATGGCTGCCGTCAATATTTTTTCAAAAATTTTCCTTAGTATTGTAGAACTATTAATTACAGTATTTAAGGTTTTTTTTTGATGCACAAGCTTCCATTAAGCTGGATAGAGGGAATAGTTTTATTTGTGTACAAAAACGATATCCCATTAATCATATAAACTACCGTCTGATTTCTTTACCATGAGTAGTTTGCAAAGTCAGGAAGAGCTGCATTCACGATTAATTTTTTAGTAGTAAAAAAAGTAAAAACTTGATTACCAGAGCTTAACACAGATTTTTGCATAAAAAAGCAATATGCTCACAGGTTTTAGAATCTTTTAAAGACAGGATCAAAGCTGAAAAAAAATTTAGTTATTGACACAGTTTAGTGTGTATTTTAGTCAAGCTTCTTACACTGCTTCAGATCAAAAAATAACTTTTAAATTAAACTTACAGATTTAGTGGGACTTTATACTTTTGGATTTTAGCGTTTTTTGTCAAGTCAACACAAACCATTATAATTTAAAATAATTTTGAAAAATAACCAAAGCTATTTCTGGAGTCCTCCAGAGCTCCGTTAAAGGTTTTTGTACTTTTTATATTTTACAAATCAATTGTCTGATGAAGTACTTGATGTTACATTCAAAATGTTTACCAATGATGTTAAACTCTATAAAGTGCAAAGAAAAAATGAAAACAATAAAAACGTCAAAAAAGTGCATGTAAGCTTATTTTTAGACTTAAAAAATGATAGTTAAGCATCGCCCTAAGTAATTCTAGGGTATTTCATATGGTTTAAACCTAACTTTATGCAAACATTTTTTATAAACGACACTCACTCAGTTATGAACCAAAATTGAATCACGGGATTATGGTGTATACGTTTCAAATATTCTACAACTGTTTTTTCATCACTGCACTGTTACCTTAAAATCTTTGATTAAAGTATCAAACATAATATTTTTGTCTTGTTTTAAAACCAATAAAGTAAGCTCCAAACTTCGGAGCTCTAGAACGTAGCTCTGTTTTTAGAAGCTCCGAAGCAACCCCCGGAGCTTCAGAGCTCCAGAGCTCCGCCTTATTTTTGCACTAATTTTATGGATAATTAAAATAATGATGCTACTGATTATTTTGTCAAAATTTTTTTGTAAACTAAATTTTAAAAAAACTTATTTAAACCATAAAAATAGTCTTTGAAATGCAGATAGAGTAATTTTAAATGTATTTCAAGCTTAAATAAGTTTAAAATTGCTTATTTAAAAGGCGGAGCTCTGGAGTTCTCTCCGCATGGCCGGAGCATGATATTGGATGGTAGGAACATCACTAATATAGATGCTTTAATGAAAATTCAGTATACCTTTACAAAAAGACTAAACTTTCTAAGTGTGGTTTTAACTGTGATTATAATCATATTGAACATTTACGCTTTTAAATATTAATTTTTTGGGAAACATAGGATTTTTTTGACAATTAACTTTGTTTTTTCATTATAAGCAGCTTTAATAATTCAAAATTTTATAATTTTTTAAAAATTAGGGAGATTACATACAGTTGGGGTCCTGTGAAAGGCTCATTAAAACGTAGCATCGCGAAAAAACGGTTGTCAAACATTTTGGCATTCAAGAACCGGCACAGGAAAGTGTAAAGAAGGGATCTTTTAAAAAAAACATTAAACTTTTCTATTAAAAATATTTTAAGTTTATCGTGTACTAAATTGTGTAATTAATATGTTATTTTTAATAAAAGTGATATGTGATATTTTTATTGTGTATTTTGTGTAAAATTATTATTGTATGTCTGATGTAATTTGTATTCTAATTTGTATTTTAATTTGTACTTTTGTTAGTGTACGTTCGCCGCCCATAAAGAGGCAAAATGTGTGTGTTTTCTTCTGAAGCTAGAGCTGACGTTGTGCAGACAATATGATTCAATTTTTTATCAAATAAAACTCACTTTTTTATACCGAATTTTAACACTTAAAGCAACTTGTGGTAATACAACCACTAAGTATCGTCGGAAAAATAGAAGGAACAAGCCCTTCACCTCACACACAAATATAACGCATTGCAAGCTAAGCACAATTCGTCACAAAAGAAAAATGTGCGCAGGGTGCAAAAAATTGGTCTCGCGTATAGCACAGCCATAAAAATTATTAAGTTACACAATATTACACCAGTTGCATTTGTTATAAACTTTTGTGAAACCGGCTTTATTTCCTACTGAGTTTAAGGTCTCTCCGGACAGTTTTTATTGCAGAGCGTTCAGTAGTAAACCAATTGCAATAAAAAGCAAAAATTACCCATTTTTATTTACACACAATTTATTTTTGAATTATTATACTTATAGAGTATTATAATATTTTAAGACATTCAAATGACGAAAATTTGAATAATTGGCCAAATGCAGGCAAGGAATTCTATTTACAATAATGATATTTTTTTGAAGTTATGTGAAATAAATTTTAAAAATTATAAAAAAAATAAAAAAAAAACATTATTAAAATCAAACAAAAATTATGGCCAAATATGTTTTATGTGGGAATCGATCTTGAGACCTTTCAAAAATTTGACGACGCGCTAACCGACTATGCCACTGCAACTATGGGTTGATGAGCTCCAAAAGCGCTTTATAAACAAACCCTCTAAAATAAATACGCACGACAGAACTATTTATGCGTTAAAAATACAAAAGATATTATGGCCTTTCAAAAATTATAGATTTCAATAGAAATATATTATCTGGAGCTTTAAATTTTACAACATTAAATTAAATCCACGTTTCGCCAAAATTTTGAACAAATTAACCCTCATTTTTTGCGGAAAATCGTATATTAAACCATAAATACAAAAATACTTCCATTAATTTTTACGTAGGTGAAAAAAGGTAACAGTTCCTCTTTATTGGAAGTGTTTTGCCTAATTAACATTGAGTAGTGCATATTTTTAAGAGTTATAAAAAAATTCGTTGCAATTTGATTTTTAATATTAATTATTTCAAAAACATTTCTGTATTTCGCGAGATCTCATATGCCAAAAATCGCGATTTTCCATACTTAAGAAACCTGTCTGGAGAGAGCTTAATAACTGCTATAGAAACATCAAATTAACGCACTGTCACAAATATCAACACTTTATTTAATTTTAGGTTTAATTCAACTTTTGGCTGGGGACTTTCACCTCCACGCCAAAATGTGGCACCTGAAGGATCTATGAGCGATTTCCTTTTGACCTGACTCTTGAATGAGGGTCATAAACCTACTGAAACATTAGCAAACAGAGTTGCTAAAAACGTTTTAGCTGGCGAGGACCTTGAAAAACGAAGAGTGCACACCATGGTTAACTACCAGATCTTTTAAAGTTAAATTCAGCTTTTGGCTGGAGACTTTCAGCCTGCAGCCAAAACGTGGTACTTGGCGGATCCTTAAGCGATTACCTTTTCAGCTGACTCTTGGATCAGGGTAATGAATCCAGCGAAACATTAGCAACGATATGATTATTTTTCTTCTTCTGTTCGCTCGTTTGGGGGAGATAATTTTTCAGGTAAGTCCATTTTTTGCTGTTTCTTTGGCTGCTAAGAAATTAGAATTTTCTTTAACCTTCGGTTTAATGATCTTTATCAGGAGCGGCAGAACTAGGACAGATTCGTAAGCAAATTTTTTGGGGAGTCTTTTGTCAGGTCTTTCTCCTAGCCAGTTTAACGACGACATTATCTATGTAGACATTGCTAGCTGCAGGGATCCCGCATAAAAGTTTTAGGGAGGAACTGCCACAGGTTCCTTCATAATCCTCCTTCTTTATCCTGATTTAGGCAAGCCACTGTGTAAACATTGGCGAAGTTAGTATGATTATTCTTATTCCAGGCACTGTTTCATAATTATTGTAAACATGTGTTTTGTTTGTAAAAGTCCATTTTTTTAAAATTCAAAAAAAATGAAAATTGCACAAAACGTTTAAAAAAATTCTCAGGAAATTAAAAATGAGCAAAAATTGAAATTCCTTAATTTACCTGCAAATATTTACAAAAAATTGAAATGTTGGTAACATTTATGAAACAGCGCACAGGTATAGGAGCAATTTTATTAAGATACATTACATGAAAAGTTAACGCGATCATAATAATTAAAACGTTCCTTAATATTATTTTCTATTCACAAGTATAATTATTAACGACCAGAAAATCACCCAGTGCCTGGTGCGCCTGGTGCGTGTTTACTAATAGGCTACTAATTTTTTTGCAGCTTTTCCCCTTTCTTTCTTAAAAACTGTGCCGATTGTCAAATGCCAAAACGATAAAGCAGAGAAATTTGTTTAAAATCTGAAAATAAAAGCCTTACATGTACTAGTGTATGCTTTGAAAAAAAACACGACAACTTACCTATCTTTCATTAAAAAAAATAAATAAAAATTTCGAGCAGAACACTTTAATATTAAAGATTAGATACCTTATTTTAAAAATTATTTATCAAATTACTCAAATTAGAGCAAAAATTTTTAAGGGCTAAAGTTTACTAATTTTCTATTTTTGTAAAAAACTGGGATTTAAGGCTGGTTCATACTTATGTAAAAACGTCTTTTGGACAAAGTCCAACAAACACAGCGTGTAAACGTATCTAAAAACGTCCTTTGGACTTTGTCCAAAGGACGTTTTTACATAAGTATGAACCAGCCTTTAATAAAATTCTGCGTTCCAACTCGTCTAAAAAAACTGTCTAAAAAGCTAATTGTTGTAATTTACAATCGTGTTAGCAACCAGTCAAATGTTTATAATTTCCGCTTTTAAAAGTGTTATTATTAAAGTCTAGACCTTTTTCTTAGAAGTAAACGAATAAGTCCATTGCTGGAATACCCTGAAAATACTTAGCTAGAAAATACAAAAGAATGTTTGTATGTTATAAAATACTTTTTGTTAATTTAAATACGACTATTCAAACATGTCTTTAAAATGGGCAGGAAATCGATAATTACACCTCAAACTTTTGTATTTTTGAGGTTCTATAGTCCAAAAAATTTTTTTACTAGAAAATAAAACAACGTTATCAAACAAAAGTTGTCTTTTTAATTTCAGAAATGTTTTTAAAATAGAGCTGGAAAAAAATCTTTTTGTATTTTGGCTTTTAAAAGTGATAGATAATATGCCTCTACCACACCGCCTATAATCCTTAGTGTTATCATCGGGTGCACAACCTCGACAGTGCCAAAGAGAGAACACCTTAGCCTAACATAACCACAACTACAACAAATTTAAATAAGAAAACAGAAAGAACAAAACCAGTTAACCAGCTAAACCTAGGATAACGAAGCAGAACAGAATTGGTTAGTTAGGGGCATTAATTAGTGAGCAAAATAAATATTAGGAAAAGTAAATAATATCTTACCAAAAAGGACCATGTATGTTTAAATTAAAATTTACAATGTTTCCTGGTTATGCCATGTCAAACAGCTTGGTATATGGCATAACTCGTTGATCATAGAGAAGAAGACTTTGAGCAGTTTGAACCAAACAGAAAGGAAGCAGGGAGTAGAGTAGCACTTGGAAAAGCCAGTGGTAATATAAAATAAAAGAAAGAACACACAAAAATTAAATACTAATAAATACAGATATAGCAATACAGAAAAGCTGATGATAGGAACAGAAATAATTTTAGTAATTACAACTAAAGCCAGAAATTAAGTTTTTAGGTATTATAAAATTTTAATAGCTGTATGTAATTACATAAAAGCTGTTAAATAGAAGCTATTAAGTAGATAGATATAATTTAAGCAAAAATTAAAGTTTTTAGGAATTGGAGTTATGGTTGAAAGCATTACACATTATTAGCTGTGACAAATACAGAAAAGCCATGGAAATACTAAGCTAACAGTGACGAACTCCTTGGCACTGCCAAAATTGTCCAAAAACTGACAGTGTCAACAATTGGGGCAGATTGGACAGGTATGACAGAAAGAATCTGTCATATTGTCCCACAGTGAAAGCAAGTTTCTGGAAAGGCCGCTTCAGCCAGACCAACCCACCTACTTGTATCTGGGCTTGAGACCAGCCTATTTTGAAGCAGTGGTATCTTGCTGAGGCTGCAAGTCTCCAACTATATAAGTAGGGCGAGGAATTACACTAACCTAGAAACCTGTACCACTAAATGCAGTGTCTTACTGAGGCTGTAAGTTTCTACAAGTAATGATAAGGCCAGGATTTTTAGCACCTGGAAATTAGTATTAGTGTCTTTGACAGTAGAAAGACTGATAGACTAACCAAGCTAAAAACAACCAAGGCCAGGAATTTTAGCACCTGGAAATTAGTATAGCACTGAAATATCATAGTGTCTTTTCGACAGTAAGACTCTATAACTAACTAAGGCCAGGATTTTTATCACCTAGTACCCTATACCACTAAAAAACAAATGTATTATTTGGAGGTACTAGGCTGTAAGAACCTACAAGTAGCGATAAGGCCAGGATTTACAGCAAGCCCCCCCCCCTCCTGTTTTACCACCACGCAGCGTCAGACCTCCTTGCCTCCACACCCAAGCACAGGCGAATTCCAAACCCTAACTGTAGTGGTAAATTAAAAAAAAACACACAACACGCAATACTAAAATACAAAACCATACAACCGCAAACTTTCAAAGAGTTTACAGGAGGAGACAGGGGGAGGGGAGAAAATAAAATCTCAACTTTTGTACTACTCAATTTTTTTTACAAAAACGTGAATTTTATTAACATAGATTTTTGAAGTTAAAACACACGTTTAGAAGTTTTTATTAAATTTAAAATTTGCAAAAAACCATGAAATTTAAAGTATTTTGGCTTTTAAAAAAAAAAAAAAAAAAAACAAAAAAAAACCCTTGTCTTTTACTAGCCTACACATTTTTATTACAAGTAAAAAAAGGCCATGGCTGTACCTCGAATTTTAGTCTCTAATTGGATTTTTGATGAATGCTGCTTGATTTGATGCGGCTGTGTAGATGAATCCGATAACATCACTGGTTAGCAGCGCTAATAAAATCTCGCAGTGAAATCGACCAGATCATCAAAAATAAAATTTTATAGCTTTCGCTTAGTAAATATAGCAGAACTTATTATACATTTGGATGTGTATTAATTAAGTTTTTTTAATTCGCAGGTTTTTTACTGCAAATATAATTTCAAGTTTTTCTCTATTGATGAAACTACGCAAAAACTCCCACAATTTCCTTTAACCACAAGTTTTTATGTGTTTTTTCTATCTAATTACACCTTTTATTAAAAAAAATATAACTGAATAAAAAACATGAGCTATTATATCTTGCAACAAATATTCCATCCATACAAAGCAGCTGATTGTGGATGTAACTAATAGTGCTGCTCCAACTCTTCAATATCAGGCTCACTAGCTCCAGCCATTTAAAGTGGAGGGAGGGAGCTCCGCAGCTCTGCCCGCCCCTTACCCAAATGATTTTAAGCTAGAAAAGTTACTAAACAAAAAAAACCAAAATAAAACAAGAAGAATTAGTTATAATTAAAAAGAAAAAGAAGAAAAAGGAATTTTAAAACACAAAAACAATGATAATATATAAAAACAAGACAGCCAGAAGCATGCCCTATATCAAAAATATAAATTTTAGTACTGAAAAAATGTTTGGTGAATTACATATAAAATTTTAGTAAAAAAGCATAAAAAGTGTTTTGCCTTCCAAACATAGACACTTTTTATTATAGTTTTTAAATTGCCTCTTCTGTAGAAGGTAAATAAGTAACACACATTTAAGGAACATAACGAAACTAAAATAAATAACAAAAACACAACGATAAAATTGATCAGTCTTAAATGTTGAGCTCATCAGTATGTTAATAAAATAGATATTAGATAAACAAATGAAAATTACCAAGTAGTTCACAAGACCCTCGATTTAGTTATAAAAATGAAAATAGTACTTAAAATACTGAAATAGCAAAAAATAAGATAATACTTACAGTAAGCGCAGTATCAAGAATCTCCGCTGGCTTTTTTGAACCCCCTGCCGCAGCATCACTTTCCCCGTCATTGTTTAACATAACTTTAAAGAAAATAAAAAATATAAACTAAAGGTAAACCCAACGTGGCTGCAACAGTTGTTCGTTGGATTAAAAAATGTTCCCATTAAGTAATCATTCAAATCACGAGAATTTGACGTCACTTTATCAGCCAATTAAATTCGATTTAATACAGAGTATTTGTTTGATAAAGTGACGTCAGATTCTTGTGACTTGAGTGGTTACTTAATGGGGGCATTTTTTAATCCAGCGAACAACTGTTGCAGCCACGTTGGGTTTACCTTTAATTTAGTTAATAAAACAAACGTGCAAACATGAACTGTCCGAAAGTGTTAAGCCTAATCAACAAAAATAAAAAATCGCCACAATCGTTTTAATTTGGCATAGTTACTAATCAAAAAAAAAATTTAAGTAGGCAAATCAAAATATTTGGCTATAGAATAAACTAAAATAGATTATATTCATCAAAAAATTGGACAGAGCGGTGTTTAGCAAAAACTATTTATACAGATAAGTTTATTAAATTAATTTATGCTAAGATATATAATTAAACCTAACTTAATGAATAAAATATAAACCAACTATACCTAAATCCGCCAAAAAATTGGTTCAACACCTTTTTGGAACCATAAAACCCATACAAGATAGCAAACATTATTGAATAAAAACCTGAATCATGACAATAACAACTATTATTGGTTCAATTTTCTCATGACTCAGTATTCAGCCAATAAGTGAGCAATATCAAATAAAATTAAAAAAACAAAAATTTAAATACCTAGTAGAATTAGAAGAATAGAAATTTCTAGAAGAGTTCTTTGCAATAATAAATTAAGAGCAATAATAAATATATTTTTTTAAATTTTATTTTAACCAAGTAACATATAATTGGTATTTGTTTGTAACTATAAATAAAAAAAACAAATATGAACATTCAAGCATAACAAAAGAAGTGAAAAAAAGCACGAGAGATAAGGCACCGCTAATTGGTAAAACCAAAAGCGGGAAAAAGGTTACCCGGCAAACCGAGTAACCGTTTTAAGGCACCGTAAATTGGCCGAGGCCAATAAACGAAAAAAAAAACGCTGCTAAATAAGCTTGGCAGTGGTGATAGCGTTTAATTAAAATGCAAAAGATTTTTAATAAATTTATTACAATTTCTCCGATTACATAGATCAAATATAACAAGTAGAGGTCGGTATTTAGTACAAAAAATTTAAAAAAATTTGAATTAATTCCTTACTCACATAATTTAAATCAATAGAATTTTTAAACAACAATTTCACTCGTACACCAAAATCTTTTCTTGTAGAGGAAATTCGTGCAAACCTAATTAATTGGGAATAAAACACATTTAAGCCTAAATCATTATACACATTACTAGTTTTATGGACATATCGGATAACCTTAAAGCAGAAATCGTCGGTTTTATTATAAACTGCGATTTTAATATTATCATTAATAATTCTAATATCAAGATCTAAATAGTTACAAGTATAATTATTAAAACTCTGTGTCAGACAATGGTAATTCTTTAGGATAATACTTTTTGAAAAAACTTTGAGTGGATTATGATGATTAATAACAGTCGTAGCATTGAAAATATCATCTATATATCTTGTAGTCATAATCAAAAAATTTTTGTACTGCAGGGTTAGATTTTAAAAAGGTAAATTCAATAAAAGACAATGTAAGATCGGCTAGTTGCGGTAATGCATAATCACGTTGAGAGATACCGGTAACTTGTCAGAAGGTCTGTCCAGAAAAACAACATACGAATTACTTATAATAAAAGAAATCAGTTGTTTAGTCTGATTGCAATCAAAAGCATTGTCGTTTTTACGTTCGTTTAAATAAAACATTTATTAAAACTGGATATCAAAAACTGTTTAATGTATTTTTAAAAAGCAAATCAACTAACCCTGACATCTTTTCTAAAACTATTCTATGCGGTAAGCTATAGTGTATAGTTTACTATATTGGACTGAAAAAACTTGAGTTATGCCAATTTTATCTTCTAGAGCGGCACAATATTTTCTAAAGTTATTTTGAAAGAAATTTAAAATTTTTCCTAATAGTATTGAAGCTTTTTTAGTGCTAGCTTTGAGAACTCCATAATGTCGAGCACCTGTAGGAGTTTTGTGAAATTTGGGATAAAATTTTTTTGGTAAACACATGTGCTCTTTAGGAACTTTGCAATAAACGTAGCCGAGACCACATGCATTTTAATTATATCATTTACCATATTATTGTCTACTGGTTTGTAAACATCGTTACCAGAAACGGTCCACATGTTATTTAGTAATTTGAAACCCAATTCATCACAAATAATTTGCACATTAAATCTTTTACACATGATTATAAAATTATTACCGGCTTTATCAACTAGCGAAACAACAAATTTAGCGTGTAGTCTGGAGATTTCTTTATTTAAATCATTTATTGAAATAACATCCGTAATAAAGTTTGCATTTCGTGGTCTTATGTTAGTCCAAAACTTGATTATACACAAATTGTACTCAAATTGATTGTACTCAAATTATCAATAATTTGAGTAGCTCGTTTGATAAATTTATTACTATCAACAAAATTAAATTCGTATTTGCGTTGACAAATTTTAACATAATTGAAAATACCACTAACAGCTGCTGATCTAATTTTTATCCAATCTACAGGTTTAAGAAACCTGTATTTAAGACCAAATTTCATATTACGTAATTTAACAGAGTCAACAACATATAAATCTCCTGTAACAATATGTTTATGATAAGTGTCACAAAATTTTGAATTTGAACATAATACACTTAGATAATAGTAATTCTTTAAGTTTAGATAACATCACTGGTTAACAGCGCTAATAAAATCTCGCAAAAAATCGACTAGATCACCAAAAATAAAATTTCATAGCTTTCGCCTAGTAAATATAGCAGAACTTACTACATATGGGTGTGTATTAATTAAGTTTTTTTAAATTCGCAGATTTTTTACTAGAAATATACTTTCAAGTTTTCTTCTATTAATGAAATTACGTAAAAACTCCCACAATTTTTTTAACAACAGGTTTTTATGTGTTTTTTTTTATCTAATTACACCTTTTATTGAAAAAAAAGTATAACTAATTAGAAAAACTTGAGCTATTATATTTTGCAACAAATATTTCATCCATACAAAGTCAGTTCATTGTGTATGCAATTAATAGTGGTGCTCCTATTCTTCAATTTTATGTTCCAGAACTCGAGCCATTTAAAGTGAAGGAAGGGAGCTTCGGAGCTTTGCCTGCCCCCTAAAGGAATGACTTTAAGCTTAGTTAAGGTGGCTTAAAATACATTTAAATTGGCTTTATTTACATTTATAGACTAATTTCTTCGTTTATAAATGAGTATTGAAAAAATAGTTTTCGAAAAAACTGACA
Source organism: Microlaimidae sp. YZB2_3 (assembly GCA_030248175.1). Classification (NCBI taxonomy): domain Eukaryota; kingdom Metazoa; phylum Nematoda; class Chromadorea; order Desmodorida; family Microlaimidae; species Microlaimidae sp. YZB2_3. The sequence goes on from JASAMX010022518.1 coordinate 14,143, forward strand.
AATCTATGGCATCACATTTTAATCAATCATAAAATTATTTTTAAAAAAAGCGAAGCTTTGGAGCTTCAGAGCTCTGGAGTTCGAGCTCTGAAAAACATCACTAATATGTAACAATTGTAAACACGCTCTTCTATAATGTTCAAGATGTTCAAGTCTACTATATCAAACACGAAGTACGGTCATTTTTGTTGAATCAGCCCAGTGTATGTTTAACATTAGGATCTTTAAAGTTACAAAGAAAAAACTGAGATTCACAAAAAAGAATGGGGTTTTTACAAACAAATGAAATGCTCATAACTTTTATGAAACAGTGCCCAGATTGAGTTTTTATTATTTTAATAACTGTTTTAGAAACTTTACAGCATCAGAAAAATTCAACAATTTAGGTATTTTATTCATTAATTAGTTATTTAATTTAACTATGTTATTTAAGGGGCGGAGCTCCGGAGCTCTTCTCGCTTTAAATGGCTGGAGCTCTGGAGCATGATATTGAAGCGCCTGAACATTACAACTACAAATATAATATTCTTTGTGCGGTTTTTTCACATAATTTTTTTAAATATTCAAAAGTTTTTTTTTTGAATCCACATTATACATTTCATATCCTAGAATGTTTACAATAATATGATTTATTTGACAGTATTATGTAAAAAAAATTTCATTTAAAAATTTCGCGTTCACAGTTTTTTAGATTTCAAACGTCCAAAATGCTATACTCCAAAAAACTTAATATCTTAAACAGAATAAAACATCACAGTTTAAACACAGGAAATATAAAGAAAAATACAGATCAACTTTTTCTGAAAAAAATTTTTTCTATCTCACTTTAATCATTATACTGCACAACATAGCATACAAATAAATGTCGTAATAAACACATCAAATTACAGGAAAAGATAAAAAATAGATAAAAAGTCTGTAAACTTTGTCAAATAAAGTTTTAATTTTTGTAATGCTTATTTTGGCTAGTTTTAGTATTCAATGTTCCTGTGCTAAACTATACTGGTGCTGATATGATACTTTCTGACGCAAAACAATGTCATTAACTCGGGTTTATTTTTTATGACATCAATACCCATCCATTCAAAATTTTGTTTTTTATATGTAAAGATAATTTCAGTTATACAGCATCTTATTGTTCATTTTGTCTTTAATTGTAACTTTCAGGATGAAAGACAAAAGCAGGTACTTAATTATTGATATCAGTAAGTTATTTATATTCCAAGAAAAGTAATCACCGGAACTGCTATAAAAGCTTTATAGGGCTACTGTAGAACGCGGTATAAAAACTTATATGAACAGCCTGTAATTTAAGCTAATTGCTTCTGATAAAGCTGAAAACTAAAAAAACAACATTAATAACATAACCATTAACTAAATTTTGCGCAAACAAACGTGAACTTAAAAATTTCCAGTGATTTTAAAAAACAGACCACAGAGTCATATTTTTTTGTTTTCAGTTTTGATCATCTTTTGTATAAACTTTAGCCCTGCCCTTCATTCTATTCAGTAAAATTTTACCGTCAAAATATTTTTAACTGTTTAGGAGATATAAGCCTTCAAAATACCGTTTTTTGGTGAATCTGTACTTAAAAAATTGCTCAATGGGTATAAAAATTTAAGTTTAAAATGATGCACTTAGCAGAAGCGGCAATTCTTCTTTTTTGATACATTGACAGTTAAAATGTGTCTGGTATTTTCTGAGATAATTTGTTTGTAATACATGCAATTTTTTAGGAAAAAAAACACAAAAAATTTACAGCAAGCTGAATTGTGGTGTGGGCCAAACATTTAACTTCAAAAAAGTAAATGCGGACGGAAATCAGACCACCATGCAACTGTTCTCTAATTAAAATTCATCAAAAATTTTGCAATACATATCGCACATGCTACTTTTAAACGCACAAGCTAAAAGCAAAGCAAACGTAGCTTTTCTAGTTTGCTTACGTTTTCTAATGTAAACACGACCACATTACTTTCACGGGGACCAAATTTTTCGTTCACACATAACCAGCAAATTTTAGGAAACTAAATGCGTCTGTGCAAACTACAAATCAAATGTAAAAATATCTCCTAACAGTTTTTATTGCAAAGCGTTCAGCAGTAAACCAATTGTAATACAGAACAAAAATTACCCTTTTTTATTTACATAAGTTATTTTTTAATTCTAGTTAAAAAGTATTATAATATTTAAAAATATACAAACGCGAAAAATTCGACAAATTGACAAAAATCGGAAAAACAAATGATGTTAAAATCCATGTGAATCAAATTAAAAACTTATAAAAAACCAAAACACATTATTAAAATCAAACTGAAATATTTAAAACATAAATTTCTGGGGATTTGACCCCTTAACCACAGCTGTCAAAGAGACTACGCCTTAACCCACAACGATAATAGAAGGATAAGTCCAAAAAATGATATTAAACAAATGCCAAGAAAACTGATTGGCTAATATAATGACCTCAAGTTTTTGTGATTGAGTGGTTACTTAATGGGAGATTTTTTCAATCCAACAAACAAACAGAGCAGCCATGTACCGTTTGCCTTTAATTATGAGATATAAAAAATCAAAACAAACATTTGTTGTAAAATAACCTTGAATATATTCTAAGAATAAAACAAGAAAAATGGCGATTTCACTCCCGGCTTATGTTTAATTGGAAAAGATGTGGACTAGCCTTAGGTGCACAAATCTGGACCATAGAAATTTAGCATCTGGTTTGCACTATGTAACTAAATAAAAATTTATGTAATTAAATATAAAAATTTAATGATTATGATAATAGTTTAATATAATAAATAAATATGATGAAATAACTTAACAACACTGTTGTAGTTTTTTATAGTCTGATGCAGTGGCAATTGAATATAGATAGAGAAAGTTTTAATAATGTCACTGTTGCGCCCAGTTTTTCACAATCAGACCATGACACTATTTTATCTGAAATTAATCTTAAAATATTTGACAGTTCTAAAAATAAGATTCAAAACTACATACCTGATTTTTTAAAAGCAGATTATGATATGCTAAGTTTGTACTTATCTACAATCAACTGGAAAATTTTATTTAAGGAATGTGGCACAGTAGAAAATGCTTGGCAGAGATTCAAGGATATTTTGTTGTTAGGAATCAATAGACATGTCCCTGGAAAGAAATTATTTACAAACAAGAAAAAAATTGCACAATATCCAATACATATAAGAAAACTACAAAATCAAAAGAAAAAACTTTGGCATAAACGTAATATTGATAAAAAATCCAGATCAGAGTACAAAAAATTTGCAAAGTATACAAAAATAGAGTTAGAGATTTTAACACTAATAAAGAAACAAAAATTTTAAATTCAGGGTTTAAACAATTTTTATAAATTCGTTAACAGTAAAATCATAACAAAACAAAATATCCTACCAATTAAAAGAGACGATGAAACTTTTGTAACTGAAGAGTTTGAAAAACTTGCACTTTTTGGAAATTATTTTGCTTCCGTTTTACTGATGATAATAATACTTTACTAAATTTTAATCCACCAAAATATTGGGAAGTTGGACAACATGGTATTTACCACAAAAAAAGTATTAAAGCAATAAAAAAGCTCCCAAACAAATTATCTCAAACAACTGACTGTTTTCCAGCTTACTTTTTAAAACGCTTGGCTAAAGTTAATGTTGAAACTTTGACAATAATTTTTCAGATGTCTTTTGATTTTGGAGAATTACCATTTGATCGGAAAATAGCTTTATTAAACTTACTGTTTAAATAAGGCACCAACAGTCTAAAAGAAAATTATTTCACTTACATATTTTTCTTCTAAACTAATGGAACAGCTTGTTAAAGAAGAATTCTTGTCTTTTTCCATATCATTTTGTCAAGGTTTCAACGTGGTTTTAAAGCAAAAATTTTCACAATAACACAACTGTTGGAAACTTTTAATGAGTGGACTCAGGCACTAAAAATAAACTTCTAATTGATGTCATTTACTTAAAATTTGCCAAGGCCTTTGACACCGTGTCACATCAAAAATTGTTATATAAGCTAAAAAAAAATTGATGTTTATGGTAATTTTTTAAAATGGATAAAAGAATTTTTAGTTGGGCGGAAAATTAAAATTATAACTAATGACTCAGTATCCAAATCATTTCCTGTAAAAAGTTCAGTTCCTTATGGTTCTGTTTTAGGTCTATTTGTTTTTTTTTATTTATATTAATGATATTGTTGATTGTGTTAAGTACTAACAAATTAGACTCTTTGTAGATGATATAAAGTTGTTTGCAAAATCTTCATCTAAAGATTACCACATTCAAACCTTAAAACTTCAAAAAGATTTAGATAGAATATACAGCTGGTCACAAGACTGGCAATTGCAATTATCAAATCATAAATGTGAAGTTCTTCATATTTTAAATCATAGCAAAAATCTAGTTTATAAATATAAGCTTGGTAATAATGTACTTGCAACTACAGAATCGGTGCATGGCCTATGTGTTTATATATCCCATGATATAAAATTCACTAAACACTGTGAAATCACAGCAAAATCAAAGAGCAATACGTAACTGAACCAAGAACATA
>JASAMX010022519.1:0-11872 GCA_030248175.1 Microlaimidae sp. YZB2_3
CTTCTTCGTTTTCGTTAGTATTACAGTTTTTTGGTTTTTTAGAAAAATGGAAGCACCATAATTACTGAAACAGAAACTAGAACTATACACTGAAAGAGATTTCTGGGAATTTTAATCGTAACTCTTAAATTTTACGTAGATGAGATTCAGGTCTGGAAAGTGCGTTTGCAACTGTTTAATCCCTTTGATACTTTGGTTGACAAACTGCGCTAAAACTACTACTATAGCTGAAATAAACATCATATTAAATTTAGATCCAGTTGTGCGCAAACTATCCTGATACAAATTAGACAAAATCGTAACAAAATTGTCACTGCTCATACAAATTAAACAAAATGCAAATTAAGTAATACAAATTATTTATTACATGAGATTTACGTATTAAGTTTTTTCAAGGAATTGCATTACTGCAATCTGCAAATGAAGTGCTGCCTAAATTACAATATCATTTAAATGCATCGTAGTTGCAAAATCGTTCTTTGGAAACAATGATTTTTTATTTTAAACGTCCTGCACAGGCGGCCTGCACTGCATGAAATTTTTCAGAGTAATAATTTTGTATCTTAGCCCAAAATCTCAATCCATAAATTTCCGCGCCATTAATTTTTCTGGGAGGCGCCGCCATTATACCATTAGAATTTATGAGTCATCGCAGTGAAAATATTTGAATGTGCAGCCTCGTCGCACGCGGTATCTTACTCAGCAGGCGCTCGTATACGTAGTTTTTATAATTTCACGGCATTTATGAATTCTTACACTTAAACAGCCGTTTTTTAAAATAATTATGATTCAAAACTATTTCATTAGGAAAGCTCACAGTTTACTCATAGACTAGAGAAAACTAAAAAAAAACACTTGAGATATTGAAGACTTTGTGCCAGATTACATTTTGAATGTGGGTTTTCAAATAATTTATGATATTTTATTTTTAGATTTAAACCATTAAGCAAGTCATAATGGTTTACGAAATAATTGATAGAAAATTGAAATTCTTGCGCTCAGAATCTTGTTTTCAAGCGCTGTATCGATTTTTTCTCCATGCAAGACAATAAAAGGGAAAAAACATGATAATGGTAACAAGTGCGTGAAAACGCATTTTGTATAAAAAAATCTAATCCACTTAATTCCGTGAATGGGAGCGGTTTACAGTTCTAGATTGTAAAAGGGTTACAAAAGCGTCGTAAAAACACGCAAAACTGTTGCTGAGAAAGATTAAATTCTGTTCGAAATGATTACGACTGGAAAAAATATTCAGGTAAGCTTATCTCGCTAAGAAAATTCAATAAGTTCGAAAAAAGCTTTTAAAAAAAATTCTTTTAATTGTGAGCTACATATGCTTCTGAAATAGAAAAATATCGTATTAAACTTTTATAATATGTATTTTCACATATAAGAATTAATTATGATATTTAATTTAATTGTAAGTAATGTATTTGTAGAATATAAAAATATCATATTAACCTTATATATGCATTTTTATATATACAATAGATTATGATACATAGTTTAAACCTTAATAAAATTTTGTTTCTAGCCGTTATAATTAAATAATGATTTAAAAACGTGATATATATACCAGCAAGTACAAATCTTAAGGCACAATTGAAACCCAAATAAACAAATATATATATATATATATACAAAATCAATCACATAAAAAAACCTTACTCATCACAAGTTCATTTATGATTTTTTTAAAAATGTAATTTTATTTTAATAAATTGAAACCAAACTTTTGAAATTAAAATTGTTATTATTAAATTATTTAAAATTATTATGCACACTAAAACAATTTCACAGCAATCTGCCCTGCGTTGATTCGGTGTTCAACCCAGTGGAACTCGGTCCGAATATCTTTCTTTTTTATTGCTACATGTAAGTAAAAGACCAAATGTGTTAAAATCGTACGTTATTGCAGTGGTCAGTTAACGCGGTTTGTTTTTGGTCAACTTCGTGTGTTCTCGTGGGATTGTGGAGCTGCTAACTGGCGAACTCTTCTTCATGCTCGTAATCATGAAAGATTGCATCCTTCCCAGGCGGTCTATCCACAAAGGTTCAGCTTATTTTCCGCTTTAGGCTTAGATTTAGGCCTAGGAGATGGAGTTGTTGGAAGGCGGTGGAGGCGGGGTTTTTTGGTTCTTTTCCTTCATCCGCCTGAAGAATTCCTCCAGTTGTCGATCTCGAATGTAAAACAAGACGATTACGAAAACAGTGGCCGAAAGGACGACCAGAGTGAGAATTTTGGCGGCCATATTGGTCCATCTGGTGTTGTAGAAAGTGTCCTTGCTGCCGGTCTGATACTCGGACTGGTCCAACTGCTCGAAGGCCAACTGCCTGGTGAAGGACTGCGGCAAATTCACAGCCGCCGAATCCTAAACGGAAGATTCGGCAATTATTTCGTTTAAAAGACGGGTATCCTAATTGAAAATTGACACGCAAATTTGCAGTTAGTCATATAAAACTGATGGATTTAAATAATATTTTGAAGAAAAAACTCTGTGGTCAAAAAAACTACTTGAATTTTAAATTTGGCTTAATCCCGAAAAATAATAGATGAATCTTTGAAAAAAAAGTTGGTGTTTAATATCTTTTTAAAGTCGTTTAGGTAACATTGTTTGTTTAGATTGTTTTTTTATGAATTTAGTGATTAAAATACTGAGTTTGAAAAAAAATTAAAATAAAACAAGTTTTGACTTGGCTATTAGTTTGAAAGCTGTTTTCTTATATCTAAAAAAGTTTTAAAAGTGATAGGCTGCCGTTAAAAAGCATTCTAATAAAATAGGCGCTTTTAGCTGAGTAGTGTAATACCATCTTGATGTGATAAAGCTCCAAGTATTTCTACCTTATGTAAGTAAATTTATAGGCTTATATCCATGCCAGTTTGTGAAAAAATTTTGTGCACTAGCCACAAAACTAGAACTTTCAATGGTTACTATTTCGCAAAAGGAAAAAAACGCGCTAAAAAATTAAGCACAATTTATCTAATCTGAACGGCACATACATATCAGATTCTCAAATTCTTGTATTTATCAGTTGAAATGGTAAAATAATCCTGTTTATTTATAACGCCATTAATACGGCCAATACAATAAAAAATGGTATACAAGGAACAAAACTTTTTTTTCGTAAAAAATAAGAAAACCGCTCGGCTGGTTTTTTTAAAGAAGCTTTACCGACTATATTTCGTCAAAATTTGAAGATAAAATTGCTTGCTATATTTTTTAACGACGTTTTGGATGCGCGTGATTTTTGTGACTTTCAAGGAAGATTATTTTTTTAAGACCCGATTACTTTTAAAACGCTCCATACTGTCCACTCGAAAGGTAAACACAGACCTATTAAATACCAATCTGACGTACTTTTTGGACTAAAAATGAATTCTATCAGGGTAAAATTGTATGTGTGGTGAAGTAACCATTCGTTTTTTGTAAAAATATCACGTGATGCAATTTAATAATTTATTGGTTACATTACCACTGACAACTATTTTTTTAATTTTCTTAGTTTATTTGAATGAATGAATGAATACTTTTATTATTTTTACAATTAAAACAAATAATACACCAATAAAATGATCACTATACGAAAATAGGATACAAACGCATACAAAGTTATCAGAACTGCATTTTTTTTGCAAAACAACTTTTTTATAAAACAAAAAAAGATGTATGCAAATTTGTGTAGCGATGTATTGGAATGTAAAAAAATAAAAGGGAAGGAACAAAAAGCACTACGGTTTTTTATATGTGATTATTAAATTTTGTATATTTGTCAAAACTTAACTTTTTTATTTTGCTTTTAAAAATATTTTATGTTTCTGAGTTGACTACCGATGGAAGTTCATTTCAATATTTAGCTACTCTTAAAGGCAAAGAATTTAAAAAAATATGTTTTTTGGTATATTTGCAATTTTTTGGAATGACAATTTTTTCCTTTATGAACACTTCACTGAAAAAAGTAATCAAAACTTATATCATTTAATCCATTAATAATTTGAAAAACAAAAATTAAGATCGAAATGAATTCGTCGTTCTTTTAAAGATATTAATTTTAAATACTCTAAACGTTTCCTATAATCATAACTAGGGTAAAGGCCACAGTTGCGAAACACCCATTTAGTAAAATAGCGTTCAACTTGTTCAACGCAGGTGATGTCTTTTTGAGAAAAGGGGACCATACAGGACTAAAATATTGTAAAATAGACCTATACGCAAATAAAATCTAGCTGACCTCGAAAATTGCAGTACTGAATCGACTATTTAACGAGAAAAACATTTAAATTTTTTAACGAAATAATAAAGATCAACACCCGTATTTTAGATTACTTATTAAATTACTTAAGTTAAAACCCAAATGCAAATTTTTAAAAGGCTAAAATTGGTTAATTTTTGTTTATTTTGTAAGAAGGTGAAATTAAAAAAAATCTGCGTTCTTATTTATTTTTTTAAACGTCATAAACGCACAATTTTAATGGGTCCCCTCATGTATACATACTAATAATTCAACCATAACAAAACTCTTGTAGGCAGTAAGTAAATAGTTTATATTATTTTTAGTTTGAAAAATTCTAAATAACATATTTATTATTTTTTATTTCTTCTTAACAGAGAGCGGTACGCCCTCAATTTCAGCCTGAAAAACTTCAGTTTTAGTAACTGTTTCAAAATTTAAAATAAATATTTATTAAAAAGCAAGTTATAAAATGTTTTCATTAGAAAACAACCCCATGTAAAATATTTGTGAATAATGTATGTATTTTTGTCTGTTAAAGTATATTAAACTGCCATACTTTAACGTAAAAATAAAATAAATTTGTAATGTTACTCAGCTATTTGTGTAAAATTTAATATATGTGTGCGTTTTTATAAACTTTTTGTTATTAAACCATAGTTTTTGTAAGCATATTAATGTTTTATACTTTTTGAGCCTAAATCAACGCACATTTAAAAGTGCAATGTCTAAATTTATTTACATGCGTTTGTTCAAGTATCTGACAACCTAAAATAAATATATTGTTGTTGTGGTCTTCTTCAATTAGAACACCTAGAATGGAACACGGATTATTTTTCACACTTAATTAGCGAAAATATTTTCTTTAATTTTAATTTTTAATTGATTGAATTTTTAGTTACATTGCGTTTTTGTACCCAATATAGTAGTACATAGATGTTATGCGATGATAATCAAATCACTTGTTTCATGATAAATAACATGCAATGATATTCAAATCGCTTCAGTTTCGTTTGTTACTAATAACAATAAATTTTAAGAAAAAAACAAGAGATTTAACTGATATTGCTCAAAATTATCTCAAAATGTAGCATATTCTACCAGCTTTAAAAATTTTTACAATAAAACAAAGAAGGCATATCACCTGAGCGTTTGTTTAGACAGAAAATATTGATACTATTTCTTAAATACACCTGGCGACAGGGTTTCCAGATTTTTTTTAAAAAAAACCCCAAAACAGCCAAAAAAAACCCCCAAAAAACCCTAAAATTTAGAAAAAAACCCCAAAAAAAACCCCATACCAAAAACATAAAAATTGGCCTAAAACCTTGCAAAAAATCAACTTTCCCAGATATTTTTTTCAAAAAAAACCCTAAAAAAACCCCATTCAAAAACAAATTTTGAAATTTTATTTTAAACTCTAAAAACAACCATTTTGTTTAATTAACTTTTACAAAAAAAACCCCAAAAAACCCTATACAAATTTATTAACAATAGATAGAAAAACACATAAATTACATGAAATATTTAGTTAATTAAAAACAAGATATTATAATCTGATTAAATTAATTAAAACAGATTCTTTTCAAAAAGAACAACTTTAAACTCAAAATTTTGCACCCCCGGGTCAACCCTCCCTATAAAGCTAGGGGGGACCCCCTCCCAGAATTCAAAATTGGATTTACCCCAGGTAACCACCCCCCCTAGCTTCCCTTAGGCTACAAAACATCATTTATTTCCTTTATTAGTAGTTTAATCCGTTTTTAATGCCCGAAAATGGAACACATATTTAAAGTTGACCTAGAGAAACATGTTTTTCACCACTTTTTATCAAGTGAGTTTTTAAACCGATTTTTGATGGGACTTGCACCGTATGATGGGACTTGTACCGTCAAATATAGTTTAAAAAAGTATGCTATATGTTGTATTTAACGTTAATTATATTGAATTATATTAAGAATATTATAAGTATTTTAAAAATTAAAAACAATAAATGTTTGTTATAAAAAAATATTTTAACTGCGCAGTTAGCTAAGGCGGGAATTCACACAGAGGGATAATCCTCGGGCTAGCTCGGTGTTACAGATTACAGTAGGTTTCCGTATTACAAATTACAGTAGGTTTCCGTATACCTGGGGCTAAGTGTGTTAAAATTTCATTAAACGATAAGAAAAGATATAAAAAGCCAAATTTGATAGAATTATTTATATAAAAAACGACAAACTTTTAAATCTCAATCAAATAATTGCAAATTTGTGTAAAAAGTCGCAGGGCAGAACAAAATATTGTAAATATATGTTAAACAAGAAATTTTTCAAACAAAAAAAATAAAATTAGCTGGGAAACCTACTGTAATTTGTCCGGATTAATTAACACCGTGCTAGCACCCAAAAATACCGTAGTTTACACGTTGTATACACCGAATACCCCGCTTTGTGAATTCCGGCCTAGGTTTGTCTAAATTGTTTTCCAACTGTCCAAATTAACCAGCAGAAGTAATATTTATTAATCCACTGGCATTTTAGAGAAAATTTTTGTGGATTTAAGACTGTTTTTAACCAAATATGACATAATTTAGATATTTAAAAAATTTCGTTCAAATTAAAAAAAACCCTAAAAAAACCCCAAATCCAGAGAAAAAAAACCCCAAAAAACCCTATGGGGTTTTTAAAAAAAAAACTCAATCGCTTGAAAAAAAACCCTAAAGTTAGGGAGAAAAACCCCAACCTGGAAACACTGCCTGGCGGACCCATATAAATTGTATTATTTAGTCGAATTTTAGCAACAGAGCATTTAAAAAAAATTTGAACAAAAACTTTTTCATATTGAAGACTAAAACAATTCAAAATTTCAAGCTAAAACTGTTCACTATTAAAAATTATATTGCTTACGTTAACAGTTTCTGATCAAATTATTCATTTTTTAACAGAAAAACTAGAAAACAACATCTAAAGTTGACTTTTTGTATATTTTTTCGAAAATGCGAGATTTTATTTATTTTGCGTTCTATCTTTTTAAACGCCAAACGCACAAGTTTATTTGGTCCTCACAATTTATTTTATTTGTTACATTATTATGAGCTCCTGCCAGATACAAACTCTTGACAAAAGGAATATGTTATCTTGCTAAATCAATTAGTTTAAAAAATTTGATTCGTTATTTTCATTGATTTTTAAGTATGATTTTTATTAAAACTTGCATTTGACTATAATTTCAGTTTACACATTTATCAAGAAAGTAATCGTCATATATTTAAAATTGCCATGTCATATTTATTTTTAAAGCATTTAGTTTAATATATTATGGCCCCAAAACTGTATACAAATCTGTTAAAAAATACATTTTTTTATTACTTGCTTTCATTACCATTAAATAAAAAGTCAAATTTTGGTAAACAAAAACAAACAACAATCTATCATGGCATTTATTTTTATTAGTTGAAAATGTATCATGTAGCTAAAACGTCAAACAATTGAAACTTTAAATTAATGATATAATTTTGATAATAAAACATAGATAAATTTATTGAAAAATAAAAAAAGCTCTGAATATTGTTTATGCACGTCGGCCTGGTTTCTAATGAAAACACGCGCTTCATTAAAGTTTATAGCTTGTTTTTAGGACTTTACCTAGTACTGGGGGATTACGCTTATTTGGTAAATAATGGATTTCGCTGTCTACAGCAATTCATTGCGGTATAAAATAAAGAATTCTTCGCAACTGTCATGCGCAACTTGCAATGCGCGTACAGTTTGTCATATGAATCAACCCTCTTCGCAATATTCGAATAAACTAAATTAAGGATATTTCTATTAAACCAATATTTTGATGTTAAGTAGAAACCAAGTGTTCGCCACGTATTCCCGACTATGTTTATTGTAAAGAAGTATTTAAAAGAAAAAAATATATAGAAAGAACAAAAATTTGTCACCCCAAAAGCGTTGAATTCTCAAACAAACAAAAACAAGCAATACTAATAACAAGAAATAAAATTTAAAAAAAAAGAATAAGAAATTAAACAGTTTTTAGACTTTAAATTACATAAACATAACAAAATAAAAACTACGAAGTAAATAGGGGAAAATTCTTATTTGAAATTTCCTGTCAAATGACCATAATCTTAAACATCTGCTAAAACCTGCACATCGTACAGGACTAACTAAATCAATGCACAAATGCAAACAACATACACAAACACATACACACAGAAACAAATCCACACAAAACTAAAAAAACACAATACACACAGACACAAACACATTAATCAAGGTAAGAACACCCGCAGCTAATTTTTACGCGCGTTCCGACGCTAAGGATCCTTATTAATTCAAATCGAATTTTAATGTACAATTTTTTAGATGGTTATCTTCCTGTGGTTGAACGTTGAATTCAAATTCAAAAAAACAAATGAAAACCAATTATAATAGCCTAATAACATTTTAGAATTTTTCGCGAATAAAATTAGCGATTTCTTTAATGAAAATGAATCATGTTGTTCATAAAAACTTGTTCATATTACAATCGGCGTGCACTAATTAATTTTTTAGCGCTATTTTTTATTTTAATTATTGCGGTCAGTCAAAATGAAATTTTTCAGCGCTAAAATTAAAAGAAAACAATAAAACAAAATTTAATAAAAATTTAGCATGTATTTAAAATTCATTTTAATCATATTATTAAAATATCAATATAATCTTTCAAACCAGCAAATCTATGAGATTTTTCAAATAAAAAAATTAAAGGGATAAATAACTGTTTTTAACAACCAGCTAATTTAGCAGGTAATTAAAAAAACTGATGTTGTTAATTAACAAGTTGGTTTTTTTTGGGAGTGATGACGCCAAAGAAATTAACTTGAAAGTGACCCGTTTTAGAGCCAATTCCTCCCCCAATTTTTAATGCCTGTTTTTTTATTTTGCTTACGATTTTTGTAAAATTTAAAATTTTATATAAAATTAAATTCATTTTTGTATTTTTTTACGATCAAGATGATTAGCAAAACCTAAAAAAAAGCCAAATTAAGACATATTATTTGCGAGTCATATATCGAAAATAATTATTGCAAAAAATTCAACTGGATTATTTTTATATAGTCATGCTATAATTATTTTAAACAAACGTTTGTTGAAATGCTATAATTTTTTATCAAAACTTACTTTCACCTCCATATATTTATGAAAAAAAATCACAAAAATAAATTTTTGTTGCAAAAAGACAGTTAAGGATTTCAACTTACCCTTGCTGTGGTCGAATCGGCAAAAGCGATTGAGCCTCTGCTGCTCTTGTCTTTTCTAGAAGCGTTCGAATGTTTTCTTTTGTAATTTTTTTCGAAATTTTTTCGTGCCGCCGCCGCCGCCGCGACGCCGTTATGACCGCGACTGGGAGCTCCGTTCGGGAAACTTCGGACGCGATTGGATCCTCGATTTTCCTTCAGTTTCTTTATAAATTTATATACGACGACGTAGACTTGCCATTGCATTATTAATCGGCCGATGTGCGGGATAGTTTAAAAGCCGTATCAACATAAACTAAAAATAATATTTTGTAAAGAAATTTATTTGTATTCTTGCAATAATTTTCATTTTTTTGGTTTTTTATATGGAAAACTTTTCGTATAGGCACCTTGCACTGGAACTCGGTTTATACATGAAGTATGCAATAAACATAGGGAGTCATTATAATGGATAATTACCGTATCTCCTACTTATCTTTCGTAGTATGCAGATCAACCGATCGAAATTTCGCGCGCTTTTGTGGGTTGATCTGCATACTACAAAAGATAAGTAGGAGATACGGTAATTATCCATTATAATGACTCCCTATGTTTATTCCATACTTCATGTATAAACCGAGTTCCAGTGCAAGGTGCCTATGGAAAAAAGTCGAACTTACTGTTAAAGTTGCAATAAAATAATTCATATTTCATATTATACTAATCTGAATTTCTATACTCTATTGCGAATAAGGTTGGAGTTGAAAAAATGTATAAAAAACAGATATCATTATAAACTTTTCATGAACAACCTAAATCATGGACAGAAAACCTTATTTTTTTAATTAAATCCAAAATCAAGCATAATCTTTGTCATGATAGTGTTTTATTGGCTGGTGTCTCGCGAAAAATACTGCAATTTTTACCGCGGAAAATTTTTTTAGCAAAGAATGAAGGTACACGTAGAAATTAAAAAAATCAATGAATATCCCCAGGAATTTTAATATTTTAGTTACACGCGATTTATAAATTCATATTAACTGTTATACATTTAATAGGATTTCCCAATTAAATGTTTTCACAGCGTCTTTTAACATTAAGAAAACGCAAAAATGTTTTAGAAAATCAAAATTCGATCAAGCATTAAAGCATACATAAAAATCTCATATTTTTGTTTAAATACACTTGATAAAACTAAAACTACATAAACTTCAATTTTTCAGTATATCATTATAATATTAAATATTTTTTACAGAATTATTTTTTTTCTACGCGTATTAAATTTTTACGCAAAAAAGATTTTTAATATATAATCATGCATTTAAATATACTTTAAACTACATTTAATTTAGAAACAAGATAATAATTTAATTATACTGTAAGTTGTTGGCCAAAAATTGAATATTGTGCTGAAAAAAGAAATAAGAACAAAATAATAATGATTATATAGAAATCTGGGCAATATTTTCTGAGTGAAAATCTAAACTAATTTTTAAAACGTCTGTTTTACACTTTTCGTGTTAATTCCATGACATTATAAAATATATGGTTTATACTGATTAAAAAAGTGTTGAAATAAGATGAAAAAAATGTGTGATAACAGCAGCCAAATATTGTTTCGCGATTATAATTTACATGATTAGGTTGGCTAAACTGACCCAGTTATTGTGACATTTTTTTGCGTTTAACTCATATCTATGTTGTTTATTTTTAATAATTGAGTTACCAAGTAATTAATATGGTACCTAAAAAAATTGAAAACAAACCGATCCACCATTTATTTCCAATAGACAGATTTTGAATATTTTCCATTAGCATACACTTCCATTTATGTTTTAGTACACAGGTCAAAATAATAAAAGCAAAATTCGTTCATATAAAACTAATCGGCCAATTGAAATTAAAGCCTTTGAAGAGAACTAAAGAAAGTTCAGACGGAAGGACGGAGGTGTAGCAAGACTTGGGTGTAGTCTAGCTCATAAACATATTGATTCAAAATCCATAACATATCCAATTAATAAGAGAGGTCGATAACACGACAGGTGTTTTCGGGATTGATAATTAGTTTTCTCGAGATATTGTCGCTCGAATCAGGAAAAGGGGTTTGCTTGAAACACCTCAAAGCAATGCTATACGACAGGAAATTAAGTAGTTTTTTATGTTATTTGTTTCGACATAATACCAATTTCATTTAAGTTATTAATGAGATTTATTTTCATGTATTATGGATGCCACCAATTTTTCAATTTTTCCCAAAGTGCATGCAAGATATTTATTATAGTATTGCAGATCAATAATTACTATATTTCTTATGGATTGTTTAAAATATCATTTTCAGGAGCCTGTTTTATAAAAAAACCTTTGTAAATCATGGATGGCGCGGGAGCGCCACGGGGCGATTTAGCCCCGCGGCGCCGCGCCAACCATTAT
>JASAMX010022524.1:0-37500 GCA_030248175.1 Microlaimidae sp. YZB2_3
TTATGTTTGATAGCTCATTTTAAACCTTTTACAATACTGCGTTGCGTCACAAAAGTTTCACTTTACAAAAAGTTGTTTTTTTATGAATTAAATCAGTTTTTAAAAAAATGGAAAAGTGCCGAAATTAAATGCACTACCCTACTTTCGAATTTGCTTCAAATCTGATTTACAACATATAAAAATATCGTTCAATCTTAAAAAAGTACATTCTGGGGGTTAAATAAATTCATTAATTATGACAGGGCTTTTTAACAGTTAATGAAAACTACAACAAATCACAAGTATTTTAATTAAAAATTTTATATCTGGTGGTTGCTAGTTAATCTTTTCTTCAGTTCACCCTTCTGGCTTGTTTTCTCATAGTTTAGAACCTGATTTTTTGTTATTTCGTAAATATCTTGTATGTTCAGCTAAAAAACAATAATTATACAAGGATTTTGTCTATGGCTGACTTTACAAAAGTTTATAGAGTTAACAAACAGTGGACACAGAAGAACAAACCAAAACAAAAGTAAAAATGTGTGGTTGGTTATTATGACGCATTAAAAAACAAAGAACACATTTTTCTTCAATAGAAAATGAAACTATTTATACATTACGTCTTTAAACAAGCAAGCTTAAAAAAATTAATGATAAACAAAAAATTAAAGTTGCAAAATAAAAATTGTGGTTCCTTGTTTTGTTTTTCCTGTTATGTATTGTTTTAATGCGTGTTTTATTTGTTTGTGTGTGTTAAACCATTAAAACAATAACAATTTTAAATAAAAACAAGTAGCCGCACTCATAAAGCGCGATTAACCAAGGATCAACCAAAAATTAAGTATGGACGACTGTTTTCATGGACAAAGAGACAATCGGATTAAAAAGCTGATAAAAACTGACTTTAAACGCGGTTTTTAAGCTTTTTGTCATGTTTTATGACTTTAAAAGTATACATACCGTTTTAACTAAAGTATTTTTATATAAATAATTGTCAAATTTTAAGAATATTTCAAAAAAAGTTAAATACACGAATATTGTTAATTTTTAATTTCGAAATAAAAAAATAAAATAAAAAAAGACGAATTTTATTTTGATTTTGCATTGGGTCACATTATTAATTTAAATTGATAAAAATTTAATTCCTCTGTATGTTTGATTATGTTATAAGTCTATTGTACATTATTAATCATTATTTAAAAGAATTGAGTCTTTTATCAATTATCTTATATTATGTGAGCCAATGCAAAAGCCAATTAACAATCGTTGGTTAATCCTTGGTTAATCGCGCTTATGAGTGCGGCTACAGGATTTCTAAGATTCTTCTTAGACCCTTTTAAAACGATGGGTTTTTTGTGTTTATTATGAAAAAATAATAGTTTTTATGTAATTTGTACAACCAAATAAATTCATTTTTAAAGCGTTTAATCTTCAATGTTAAATAACAAGGAAGCTTTAAATAATTTTTTTTAAAAAAATTGATGATAAAAAAACTACGAGTTGCGAAATAAAGTTGTCGTTTTTTTGTTTTGTTTTTTCTGTTTATGCATTGTTCTGATGTGTTATATTGTTTGTATATGTGTGTTATACCATTAAAACAATAAAATTTCTAAACAAAACCCAGAATTTTTAAGACCTCTTTTGGAACTTTTTAAAACGATGAGTTTATTGCTGTGGTTTTTGAAAAAAAAAATTCGATTTTTATGTAATTTGTATAACCAAATAATTTAATAATTTTAGTTTGTTAAAATAAGCGTTTAATCTTCAATGTTAAATAAATTATTTAGAGTTGCGAAATAAAATTGTTGTTGTGTTTTGTTTTTTCTGTTTATGTATTGTTTTAATGTGTTTTAGTTGTTTGTGTGCGTTATACCATTAAAACAATAAAATTTCTACATAAAGAAATGATTTTTTTAAACCATGCTTAGACTTTTTAAAATAGGAGGTTTTTTTCTGCTGTTTATTTTGAAAAAAATATGAATATTTCTGTAATTTGTACAACGAAATAAATTCATATGTTATTATTAAAATAAGCGTTTAATTTTCAATGTTAAATACCGTAAAGTGGGGCTAAGTTGGCCGGGTTTTGAGGTTTTTTTAAAATAGCTCCTTGACAAAAAATTTTTATTAAAATTTTTTTATGTAATGTCTAGAGTTTTCTGTGGCGAACAGAATCTAAAATGGGCACCGAATTTTGGGTGCTCCATGTACTCTTTTTTTTAAATTTCGGGGTGGCCAAGGTGCATTTTCACATGTGAAATGCTGTGTAGATTCAAACTTACTTGAGAAAAAAGGACTAAGTTGGCTACCCTAGACGTTTCAAAAAGGAGAAACTATGTTTTAAGCTCATTTAAAAAAAAAACTAGCTTTATTCGTTGGTTCACACGCAAATGTGAGACTTTTGAACTTACTGCACCTAACCTGTTGCTGTTTCTCTAAAGTTTTATAAAAACATACGTCGGTCATCTATGGTGTAATAATAATAAAAAAAAATTTCCGAAAAAATTCACAATACTCCTATCACAAGATAATACAGCCGATAATAATTTGTATGTTCATATGTTCGATAATAATAAAAAATATAATATGTCTATTTGAATAATTAAAACGTGACGATTCTTCGCGATTTTAAATATTGTTAAAAAATGAAGAGATTTTGTCATTTTATGCGACCATTCCACATGTTTTATGGTAATACATATCTATGGACCTGTTTAGTATAACAAAATTATGGATCTACGATCTCGTCGTAAAACCAAAATTCGTTATAAAATAAGTAAATTTTACATTTTTTTCTGAAACTGAAAAATTAACAACAGCATTAAAAAAACTTCAAGTATTTTTGTAACTTTTGACAGTTTTTTAAAGCTATTTTTTTGTGCAACAAAGGCTATTTTTTACCAATTAACAACAAATATAAATATTTTTTGTTAATTGGTTAATTAAAAAAAATTGTTGTAATACTTTAATTTAACCCGTTCCCGTGATTGCCTTTTTCTCAGTTTATGACGGTTAAAAGTGTTTTTAATTTCCTTTATTTTCTTGGTAATCAGAGTACGTTCACAATGGTCCGCACCAGGGGAAAAAGGCAATCATGCGAACGCACTTTGATTACCAGCGAAAAAAGCGGACATTTACAAAAACTTTTTACCGGGTAAAAGCAATTACGGGAACAGATTAATACATTTAAACTTTTGCAGTTTTTTTAAGTTTTTAAAGTTTTTTTTTAAGTTCAATGAAATTCATCAAATCTTAGAAGCAATGTGTTTCATGGGGGACCGCCGAGCCGACCCAAATTTTGTCATGCTCGGTAGGTCTATGCCCTGGCTGAAATCGACACTTTTGAAGGTCTATTTTTAGAATAGTTTTTAAGGTAGGGTAACTGACTTAATTTCGGCCACCTTTTTTATTTTTTTGAATAAGTTTTTTCTGGCTTTTTCAATCAAGCCACAATTTGGCCTAAAAATCAAACAATAGCTATATTTGTTATTCCAGTGGAAAATTTGAATATTTCTGTTACACTTAAAAATTAGTGAAGGTTTAAACTTTTTTTTTAAAGTGGCCGAAGTTAAGGCGCGTGCCACTTATTTCGGCCACCTACAAAAAACTGGCCATAACTATTGCTTAAACAAATAATAAAAATTTCTAAAGGTTGCAAATTTACCCTTAGGTATTGTTCTTGGTACATATAACTTAATTTTTCCCGTTTGCGAACTTTAATAGTTATTAGCAAGACTTTTAATAATTATGTCAAAACCTTAAAAAAACGAGTTTTAATAACTTGTAGGGTAGTGCATTTAATTTTGGCACTTTTCCCAATTGGGCATTTTTGATTTTGGACTATATTTTTGGTAATCCTGGACGGAATACGACGTTTGATAGCTCAAATTAGAGCTAATTATATGTAGATGACTGTCGTGAGCTTTTTATTTGTTATGTTATGATATTTTCATGTGAAATTATGTGATTTATAAAAAATAAATTTGTTACTCATATTTAGAACATGGGCATTTCACGATTACGCAATGAATTGGTTTAAAAATTAAACTGTCCTGGTAAAATTTAGTATATTTTCCGAATTTTTAGTCCCCGTGGTTCTACGTTGCGTCTGTGGTGAGCAATCGTTATAAAATAAAATAGTGTAATTTCGGCACTCATATGCTGTAGGTAAAAACGGATTG
Source organism: Microlaimidae sp. YZB2_3 (assembly GCA_030248175.1). Taxonomy (NCBI): domain Eukaryota; kingdom Metazoa; phylum Nematoda; class Chromadorea; order Desmodorida; family Microlaimidae; species Microlaimidae sp. YZB2_3. Next base: position 4,161 of record JASAMX010022524.1, read on the forward strand.
AATTAAGTGGTCGGATGTTAAATTGTAGTTGTAAATAGTTAAAAGACAACGTTGAAATGTGTAGGGGTCATAGCACTGCACTTAAGCTCGATTAAGAGGGTTCTTTTAAAAAGTGCCGAAATTAAATGCACTTTTTTCCAAAATTTTGCTCATTTTGATACCATTTGGCATTTTAGCTGTAACTTTTTGCCAGTTACACGTTGAACAACAAGTAGAAGCTTAAATTAAAGAAAACTGTCTGGAGATAATGATAGGCTTTTAAACTTTTTAAAATGATGATTTTTTGAATGAGAAACAATCGATTGTTTGTAAAGTGCCGAAATTAAATGCACATATTTAATTTCGGCAATTTTCCATTTTTTTTAAAAACTGATTTAATTAGGTAAAAAAAACTAGTTTCGTACAGTGAAACTTTTGTGACGCAACGCAGTATTGTGAAAGCTTCAAAATGAGCTATCAAACATGAAAATCTGGCCATAAAGTGAAAATTTACATCCGAAAAACAAAAAAGTGACGAAATTAAATGCACTACCCTATTTTTTGTTGAATTTTTATTTTTGGCTTAAAAAACCTGAAAACAAAGTCAAACGAGCAAAAAAAATTCTTTATAAATACGGTAGTACAATGATATTTCAAAACAGCAAAAAATGGCAGGTTCTTTCACCTAAATTTTAAGGTGGCCGAAATTAACGGAATCTTAAAATGCGCAGTTAGTTAAAACGCATTGCAAAATAATTTTGAAGAAAATATCAAAACATTAAAATTAACAACTTTGAGCCTTAAATAGAAGATATTTTAAGGTTATATATTGCTTTGTTCTAAATTTGATGCAGTTTAAACACAAAGCAAAAATTAAGAAAATCATAAAAAATTCACTTTTTGTATGAAAATGTTGATAATGTAGAATAATAAAAATAAAAAAACTTTTGCAAAAACACTTTATTCAACATTAATCCAGTTACATTTGTGCTAGTTCTTTTGTGTTTTAAAAATAAGCCAATTTTCTAACACCCTAAATTGGTGGCCGAAATTAAGGCGTGGCCGAAATTAAGTCAGTTACCCTAAGTATATTGCTCCAACATGCAATTTTGTAACTCTTATCTTCTAAAAATTTTAACTTCTAATAGCTCTAAGCGCTCCAAATGCTTTTACATACCTGTACATTGGAGGCGATTCTTCTAATATAGCACAAACCTTCTTCATTTTGATACATTGGATGAAATGGCCTCTTAGTATGAGAATTTATGTCCCAGGGATCTATTGATATCTCTATCACGTAACTAGGAGGACATGTAATATTCTAAAAGTACAATATTTGGTAATAATAGAGTTACGAATAGAGAATGTCCCATTGCACACCAAATTTTTGACCAAAATTTTGTCAGAAAAGTCGCATTTTATTGATGTTATAATCAGGCCAGTGTCCAGGAATGTTACTACATCTGTTGGTCGTTTCCAGAGATCTAGGGTTGAAAGAGCTGTAGGGTGTTGGGGGCAGTTGAAGATGTGGAAGACATCGTGAGGTCTTTGATTGCAGTCTGGGCATAAATTTTTCGCTATTCATTTTATTTTGGTAAGAAAAAAGTTTGTGACAGTAGCCGGGGCACTGGGTAGTTGTACTTCAGAGTGGTGGATTTCCAGTGGATGAGTTCTTAGAAGAGAGTTTGGCTGAAGTTGTATGATTGTTTCGTTTGTGAAGTAAGAGTGAATATTGTTGTAAATTTGTTTTCCTGTTAGACTGGGCCTGGGGTGATAGAAGCTGTTGGGATTTGGGCCATATTTTGACTGTAGGGTGTGTTCAAACTTTTGCGCGGCTTTTCTGGCAAAAATCTAGCATTTTCTGCTATTTTTCCCGCGCAGCGATTTTAACGTAGTGTTGGTTTTCTTTGCTAAAAAATTGCGACTTTCTTTGCACATCGCACTGCAATTATTTTTGCAGAACATAAAAAAAAGACACTTTGCGCATGTGCTACTTTTATAGCAAAATTTTGTTCAGAAATGTAGTGTACAGTCAATCATTCTGGCGTTATACATTTTGCTGTCAGGAAGCGACATCTATCAAACAAATCTATCAAGCATAGTAATTTGCATAAAATTTCCAAACAAATCATAATTTTAAAACAATAACCAGACCTGTGCACTGCCCCGGGGTTTTATTGGGGGGGGTTTCAAAATGGGAGGGGGGCAATTTTTTGAAACAGGGGGACGCAATAAAACTGGGGGGGGGCAAGCAGGGGAGAAAAGAAAAAAAGAGAAAAAAGCAGAAGGAATGAAGAAATTCCAGGGGGGCGCATTTCTAGACCGTGCACTGCACAGGTCTTGAATAACTTTTTTTCTCGTTTTTTTTGTAAAAAAAACAGGTAACTTAGCAGTTGTATTTTCTGATAATGTTTATTTTATTTTAAACAATTACAAAAAAGCAATAAACAAGAATAAATTACGATTATTTCTGTAAACATAAAGATTGATTTAAAATAAAAAAAATACAAAAAAAAAATAAATTAAAATTAAACAAAAAGAATCTAGGTAATTTAAATTTGAAGAGGTAGTTTTTTTTATTTTGAGTAATTAGCTCCACTTTAAGCAGCTCCGGAGCAACCCCCGGAGCTCCGCCCTATTTTTATACTAATTTCATGAAAAATTAAAGAGTGATGACATAGATAATTTTGTCAAATTTTTTTGTAAATTAATTTTTTTCCAAAACTTAAAACAATCAATAAGTCTCACAAATGCAGCTAGAGTAGTTTAAAATGTATTTTACGCTTGAATAAACTTTAAATGGTTATATAAGGGGCGGAGCTCTGGAGCTCCCTCCGCTTTATATGGCCGGAGCCGGAGCATGATATTGGAGGGTAGGAACATCACTAGTTTGAGCCATCCCAAATAATTAGAAAAGGTCTCCTTGAAAATTTTTAAAAATAAAAAATTGTTTATTAATAATTTTGACCGTTTTGTAAATGGTTAGTTTAATAAAGAATTTTCGGATTTACTGCTGATTGATTGGCTTTGGTCAGATCGGTGCCGTTGACATCCAACTTTTGACTGGCATTGCTGTGGATAATTTATTTTCAATAAAGTTGCCCCATCCAAAGAAACTATTTGTAACTAACATAATTTTGGCATTCGACAGCCAATTGATATTAGAATTTTGAATGGTTCAACTATTTTTTGTGCCATTAAGCCACCAGGACCCTGCGATGTACGGGTAGCGCCTGGCTAATCCACGAGTAACATCTGGTTATTGGTTCTGTTTTCATAGATATGAGTAACCTTGGCATGGGAAAGTATTGTTGTTGTACGTCAAAAACACGAGAAAGTTTTGCTAGTGTGCTTATTTGCTAAATGGAAGAAACAGTCATATTTTTGACGTACAACAACAATACTCTTCCTATGCCAAGCTGGACTCAAGAAAAGAACCAGTAACCAGATGCCACTCAGATTTAAGCAGACTAGCCAGAGCTAATTTTACAAAAAAATTCTTTAGAAAAATACATTTTTACCGATTGAGCGCTTGTACTTGCTTCTTTGTCACACCAACATATTTTATCCGTTCTTATAATGTGTTCTTTTTCGTATTTTTTCTCAGGGCTGAAATAATTTTAATGGCAAAAACAAATTCAAAAGCTTGTGTAAAACTTGAGTTGAGTTACACCATAGTTTTTTTAAAAAAATGAACAAGTGACAGAACCTCAGCATAAAAAAACAGTGTATTATAAATATTTTTTTTATTATCAACAAATACTGCGAAAAGCGTTATTTTTCAAAAAAAAATGTTTTAGGATAGATAGGAAAGATTTTTTTACGCTTTCCGGCAACCAATTCTTATAAAAAATAGATAGATAGATAGATAATATGCTACTGCCGCACCACCTAGAACTCTTGGTGCTTTTATCAGGTGCAGAAAATCAACAGTGCCACAGAGAAAAAATGCAACGATTGCTGATCTCTTCCGAGAGTGGGAAGAAGGGGTGAGCAAGGCGAGGAACGTGCCGGAAGAACAAGACCAGGGCTGAACGAAACTCTGCCCGTTGGTAAAAGACAACAAAAACGCAACCTAACATAGCCATGTATAAATAATTTATTAATAGCACCGCCATCATAGATGATAAGCCTGATTTTAAAAAAAATAGTCCAAAAACCAATTTTTTATAAAAACGAGAAGCGACTTTGCGGTATGTTAAAAAAAAATACGAGCAAATAATTGGGGGAAAAACCACAACGTTAAATTTTATGTGTAACGGATCGACGTGTTTTTATTTATAAAAGTGGATAAATTTTAAGTCTGCTAAATACAAAATTATTTATTGGGTGTCACAGATGGCTTATTATTCTTCGCTAATTTTCGTAGATTGTATGCAAAGTTATTTTCAACATAAAAACTGGAACGCAATTATGATAATTAATCAAAACAAATTAATTAAGAGTGTGTTCAAATTTATAAAAGCATCAGCCGGACAAAAATATTACAAGGCGATATTTTTTTCCGGGTGATGTTTCAAATTACAAAATGCGCATAAAATGGCAAAAATTTTATGGCGAAAAAGTTCATAAAATTTCGGAAGACAAGCCATGCGATTTTTAAAAAAAAACAAAAGAAATCGAAGCCAAAAAATAAAAATTAATATAAAAATACCGTAGTCTGTAACGTATTTTGTTTTTACCTATTTTCCGTGTTCAGCGTATTAATATTTACGTCCGAAAACGTAACATCAGACCCAATCACCAATATGAACGAAACATGCACCTGACTCGGCATCACTTTTGGATTGAAACGATTTAGCAGATCATGTAGACTGAGCAAGAAATGGTCACGCTGTAATAGTTATAATAATCACGCATGTTGGTGTTATACAAGAAAGAAACAAATCGGCGTCACGTCCATAATGAGATGAACTTTTAAAATTTAAAAATAGGTAAAAATAGCAATTATTTACATCATAATGGCTGATGGTATATAACTGTGGTAAGTGAGGCTGCTGGTGGTGAGACTGGCTGCCTCACCCTGGCTGCGCTCATAGGTATAAACCTATGGGCGCAGCCAGGGTGAGGGGTCCAGGAAGTCTGGACCGACCCCCTTCTCCCTTTTGGGTATGCTTTTTCTTTTTTCGTACATTTTGCAAAAAGCACGAATGTTTAGATGTTATGATTTTTTAAACTTTTTTTTTGGCGATTTTCGTATTTTGTAATAAATTTTAATGGCAAATAGTAAAAGTAATATTTAGTAAATTAATCAAAACACTCTTAATGTTTTAATTTGCCTCCTCTTCCAAATTTGTGTAACTCTGTAATATTGGTACGACCACGTTGGAACTCCCTTCTTACAGTTAGTAAGATTAAACATTTTTTAAAGTAAGGAGAATATATTTTAAAAACATTTTATGAGGCTTTTCTTTGTTCAACGGCAATTGAATGCACACTTTGTTAGGTGTCAAATCAATGTTTTGGAAAACAAAAAGGTTAAAGTATCTTAACAAATTGTTTGTAAAATTTTTTTTTTGTTTTACGGACTTATTGAAATTAATATAAAAGTGGGATAACTAACATAATAAACACTCCACCCGAAAAATTTTTTTAGTTGTTTTATAACGTTTGAGATTTGGATCCCCTTAACCCTTCCCCTTTCCGAAAATTGTTCAGGTCGGACCTCCTCTTTAAGACATCCTGACTATGCCTATGATTATACCTGAAAAAGGTTCATTCGGACACCTTTAACTGTTCCTTCATCTGTTATACCAAGATGTATAATTCCTCCTTTTCCTGTGTTAAGAAAAGCGCAGATAGTTCTGAAAAATACACATTTTTTTGTAACTGTTTCCATATTTTGTAATTTTAAGTACCTACTTTCAGCTTTATTTTAAACGAACTCTCTCTCACTTGAAACAATCCCCAATTTAAAAAAAAAAACAGAAATGAAAAGTTTTTGAAACAGCTTTTAAACCCCCTTCTAAACTTAAATTTTGAGGTTTAAGTGAGTATTTTTAGAATTTAAAAGTTCAAAAATGCATTTAAAAATACTTTTTGACCTAAAATTATTTTTAATTATTTTGTTTTGCCTTTTAACATCAAAAAACTAGGTAAGATGCATTTGTGAAAAAAAAACACAAAATAATCAATTAACACTCTAACACTCCCTCTTTTCGTCCGACCAACTTACCCCATATTTGAACCTATATGAATTATAGTAATTTAGTAAAAAAATTTGAACAGAGAATGTTAAAAACAAGCTGTAGAAGTTTAAAAAAGACCAAAATCTATAGGCACCTTGCACTGGAACTCGGTTTATACATAGAGTATGCAATATACATAAGCGTCACCATAATGGATAATTACCGTATCTCCTACTTATCTTTTGTAGTATGCAGATCAACCGATCAAAAGCGCGCGAAATTTTGATCGGTTGATCTGCATACTACGAAAGATAAGTAGGAGATACGGTAATTATCCATTATGGCGACTCTTATGTATATTGCATACTTTATGTATAAACCGAGTTCCAGTGCAAGGTGCCTATAACTATGAAATTTACGTGAACGAACTCAACACTCTAGTCCACGTTACCTTCCATCTTTTAATTGTCAGTAGTTAATTATGTCTGGACATAATAACGGTACGGGGTCTTTAGAGCCACAAGCAGGGATCTTGGAGCCATCGAAAATTTTTTGGAATTTGGAGCCACGAGCAATGGGAACTTGAAGCATTCAAGAAAATTTTGGCTTGGGGTTAGATTTAGGCTTCGCTTAAGCTGAGGTACACGTTTTAGCGATTTTTATTTTTGGCTCTAAGTTCCCAACTTACGGTAACAAGTTCCTCAACTACGGCTCTAAGTTCCCTATTTTTGGCTCCAAGTTCCCATGGCTCTATTAAATTTTGGAAACTTAGAGCCACGAGCAATGGGAAATTGGAGCCTTCAAGAAAAAATTGGATTGGGGTTAGATTTAGGCTTCTCTTAGACTGAGGTACACGTTTTTGCGATTTTTATTTTTGGTTCTAAGTTCCCAACTTACGGTTCCAAGTTCCCCACCTACGGCCATAAGTGAGAACGGTCGGGGAGGCTAGGGGGGGGTGGTTACCCGGGGTAAATCGAATTTTGAATTCTAGGAGGGGGGTCCCAGGGGGGTACCCCCCTAGCTTTTTAGGGGGGGTCGACCCGGGGTGCAAAATTTTGAAATCTAGAGGGGGGTCAGGTGGTGTTCGGTGTCCAAACCAAAACAGTTTTAAACCATAATAACTTTAATAATTGTTCTTTTTATAGGATAATACTACATTTTATTGAATAAAAAGCCATATTCATGTATAAAAAGGGTGAAAAAGCATGAATATGTGATGAAAATTCACGTTTTAGTATAAAAAAGGTACCTAAAATTTTCCCGAGGGAGGAGGGGGGGGGGGTCAGATTTCAAAATCTAGAGGGGGGTCAGGGGTGAAAAATTCGGAAATTCGGGGGGAGGGGGGGCCTAGATTTTCGTCTAGGGGAGGTCCAAAAATTTCGGGGCTAGGGGATGGGTGGACCGGGTTGCCCACGACTCGCTCCCGCCGACTCGCTCCCAGCCCAACTCGCTCCCAGCCCAACTCGCTCCCGGCCCAACTCGCTCCCAGCCCAACTCGCTCCCAGCCCAACTCGCTCCCAGCCCAACTCGCTCCCAGCCCAACTCGCTCCCGGCCCGACTCGCTCCCAGCCCAACTCGCTCCCAGCCCGACTCGCTCCCAGCCCAACTTGCTCCCAGCCCAACTTGCTTCCAGCCCGACTCGCTCCCAGCCCGACTCGCTCCCAGTCCAACTCTCGCCCAGCCCAACTCGCTCCCAGCCCGACTCGCTCCCAGCCCGACTCGTTCCCGTTTAAAACTGTAAACGCATTTTTATAACAGAATATTAGTTTAGTAAAAAATGTACATATGACACAAAATTATATAACAAAAGGAAGATGGATTTTCCTAAGCCTAAGCCTCTTTACTGTGCGATAAAGCATAATGTCTAATAATACACTGCATCACGCATTGCATCAAATCCATCTTCCTTTTGTTATATAATTTTGTGTCATATGTACCTTTTTTACTAAACTAATATTCTGTTATAAAAATGCGTTTACAGTTTTAAACGGGAACGAGTCGGGCTGGGAGCGAGTCGGGCTGGGAGCGAGTTGGGCTGGGCGAGAGTTGGACTGGGAGCGAGTCGGGCTGGGAGCGAGTTGGGCTGGGAGCGAGTCGGGCTGGGAGCGAGTCGGGCTGGGAGCGAGTTGGGCTGGGAGCGAGTCGGCGGGAGCGAGTCGGGTCATACCGGGGTGAACCCCACCCTGCCCCCCCTCCTTTTTCAAATATGCCTACGGCTATAAGTTCCCTATTTTTGGCTTCAAGTTCCCATGGCTCCATCAACCTTAAATCATAATAACAATTTAAAAACATGCTTTGAAGCAGGCTGTCGCGTTCTCTTTAAATCTCCATAAGCGTTTTCAATTACTGACCATGGTGGAATCTCTTCAATAGAAAGCGTTTTGTGCGTTTTAAATTCGTTCTTCGTGTCTTCCGAAATGCACACTTTATCATTGAAACGATAATAACGGGTGTAAGATATCATACCTAATCAAAAATTTATTTTTTTAATAAAGACCGTATTGGTATTATAATTAAATAACACTGCCAAAGAAAAAAAGGAGAAGAGAAAAAAAGGAGAAGAGAAAAAAAGGAGAAGAGAAAAAAAAAATGAAAAGGGACAAAAAGCAAAATTTAAGTAAAAATCGGTCTAAATAGACTTAAATAGATTAAAATAGGCTAAAATCTTCAAAAGTTTAGCGATGATGGCGTCATAATTTTTTTGGGTAAGTTTTTTATTTTTAAGTGAGGGGGGGGGGCAATAAAACGAAGGAGGCACACCCACAGCCACTAATATTGGGGGGGGGGACATTTCCTGACCATGCACAGGTCTGCCTCTCCATAGAGTTTTGTTAAAAAAGTATTTCTCCTAAACATTTTTTAGAGTATATTATTATGGTACCCGTTGTTATCGATCCTTCTTTTACTACCAGATGTGTGCTATTGTTACGGCCTATTCTGGAGCATACATGGGCAAGTTGGTCCGGAGTGGGGGGGGGATCAAAATCCGAGAAACGCAAGATACCCGTATAGCTTTTTTTCTGGAGTGCATTTTACCCATATAGTTTTTCGATTTTAAAGAAAAAATAGGTAAAAAACGCTAACTTTAAATCAAAAAGCCCTTTTTATTACATTTTTGAGCTTTTTACCGTTTAAAACGTTCATTTTGACCTCAAAACTTAAGTTTGGAGGCAGTTAGAAGTCATTTTAAAGACATTTTTTCTTCATTTTCCCAAAATTGGGGAAAAAACCTTTTCTCCACCCACTTCTGAGTGGGAAGAGTTAAACCCCCCTTCTAAAAAATTGGGGGGGGGGGGGTTAGGCGGTTAACACCCCCGTGGCCATGATATGATTATAATACCTCGCCATTTTTTTGCATAGGAGTTGCAAATTTTTCGTATTATGTTTGATGAAATGACGCGGAATGATGATTTTTGCTTGTTAGAATAATCAATTTGCTTTGATTTTGCTAAAAAATTACTGTTCGATTTGAAGGTTTGCTTGGAAACGTATTTTTTTCAAAAAATACCTAAAAGTATTGGCCGTAAAGCTATTTGCTTATAGATTATTGAGCACTTACACATTAAACATAGAAAAAAGAGAAAATTTCTAGCTTTTAACAAAAAGGATTTAACTGTAAACCACAGAAATTTTATCAGCAGTTTTTAAAAATCATACTTTTTGTAAAAAAAATAGAAGTTCAGCAGAGTATAATTAGTTGCTTATAATTATTAAAAAGACACAGTAAGGTTGTAGTACGACTAAAATAATTAAAAATTTGTTTTATTTCTTCAATACATCTTAATGCGTAAAAAGTACGATAAGGTTCAGGAATTTCTTTTAAAGATTTCACAATTTTATTGATATTCTGCTGCGTCTTCTGCACTGGCACCAGGTCTTTATTCCCGTATAAGTCAGTTTTGTCATAAAAATTGTCGTCCAAGTGTTTCCAGAATGCATTGACAGCTATTGACGGTTCTAACGCAGTCATATTATGAAACCAAAGGGCTAAATTAAACTTAATATTTTGAAAATAAAAATTAAAAAATTAAAATTTTAAAATGCGTTTAATGTAATCTTGGAAATTTTTTTAGATGTTTTAAGTTTTATAGGGAAGGTGGAAGGGGTCCTTACGGATGTCACAATCTCTCCAATGGGATCAAAGGTTGAGGACAGGCTTAGTAGGATTTAAGAATCACCGCACCCACTAATAGACATAAACCATCTTTCATATCCAAATGGTTTCAAAATTTGAGTTTAATTAAGAAAAATGAAATTAATGCGCCGCAGAATCACCTGGAAAGTGGGAGGGTTAATTAGTAGTCTAGAGATGTTGCACTCTACGTAAAAATTTTTTAGATTTCATACTTTGACCTTTCTTTAATTTTCCAAAATATGATATGAATATCATAAGTGTAACTTCATTATTTATCTTATTTGCTCGCGTCCGGAAAAGCACAGAAACAAACATTTATTAACACTTACATACTTATTATGTAAACCAATTATGCTCAAAATTAAAATATTCTCAGTTGCTTTTTTATATTTTTGTTTTATTAACCTATCTTCTTTTTTGCTCAATGTGTATATTTCTCAATGCCTTCCTTCTAGTGCACCTTGAAACCATACATGGGCAAGTTGGTCCGGAGTGGGGGGGGGGGGTTAAACCCCAAATTAGGGGGGGTTAAAATCCGAGAAACGCAAAATACCCATATCGTTTTTTTTCTGGAGTGCATTTTACCCATATCGTTTTTCGATTTTAAAGAAAAAATAGGTAAAAAACGCTAATTTTAGGCCAAAAAGCCTTTTTTTTGCATTTTTGAGCTTTTTATTGTTTAAAACATTCATTTTGACCCACCTCAAAAGATAAGTTTGGAGGCAGTTAGAAATCATTTTAAAAACATTTTTTTTCTTTATTTTTCCAAAATTAGGGAGGGGGGTTAACTTTTCCCCCCCCCCCCCCAATTCTGAGTGGGGGGTTAATTAAAACCCCACTTCTCAGAATTTGGGGGGGGGGGGGTTAACCCCCCCAACCCCCCCCCCGTGCCCATGTATGCTTGAAACCCCCTCCCAGAGTGGACATGGAAGGTTCGGTGGAGAAAATGCAAAAGAATGTGCAAGTTGACCTGGAGTGAGGGAGGGTAAAGTCAGATTTATGGGAGAGGGGTTAAAATCTGAAAAACGTATTTTAGCCATATCATTTTCGTATTTAAAAGAAAAATACGTGTAGAAACACTAATTTTAGGTTTAAAATTTTTATAGCATAAAACACTCATTTTTTTGACCTTCAAATTTAAGTTTAGAGGTATTTAAAAAATCTGAAAAAAAAATTCCAAAAATTTAACTTTTTTAAACAATGCAGTGGCACCGGCAGTTGTACTTCGGGCCTCCGTGCCATTGTCTGCTGTTAAGTTTGTTGTTAATATTGAATATTTTTATCTTTCATTATCTTTTTATTATTTTAGTTTACCTTAGTTTGTATGTTATTTTATTTTTCATAACATTATTTTAGTTTACATTACCTTAAAAAAGATGTAAAATTCACATTATCTACCCAAAATTCACCAGGACAGGTGGGACTTTAGACTAAAGCCCTGCACTAACAACAGTGTTGATAGAAAGTTTAAGCCGTATTGCAGACCTGTGCAATGCCCCCCTCCCCCGGGGTTTTATTGGGGGGGGGGAGCGGCAATTCCAAAACGGGGGGGCACGGGGGGCAACTTTTTTGAAACGGGGGGCAAGCAGGGTAGAAAGAAAAAAAGGAAAAAAAGAAGAAAAAAAGAAGGAAAAAAAGGGACAAAAAAAAGAAAACAAGCTAAAAATAGGTCTAAAATGGTTTAAAATATATTGAAATAGGCTAAAAACTGCAAAAAATTCACGATGATGGCGTCATAATTGGTCAAAAATGGCGTCATAATTTTTGGGTACTTTATTCTATTTTCCGCGCGGGGGGGGGGGGGGCGATAAAACGGAGGGGGGGGGGGAAGCAAATCCTCCAATAAAGCGGGGGAGCATTTTCAGACCGTGCACAGGTCTGCGTATTGTATTGTATTTTTATTTCGTCATATGCAAACAGACCTGTACACGGTTTGAAAATGCCCCCCGCTTTATTGGAGGATTTGCCTGGAAAAATGAAAAAGTACCCAAAAATTATGACGCCATTTTTTACCTATTATGACGCCATCATTGCGAAATGTTTGCAGTTTTGAGCCTATTTCAATGCAATTTAAGCTATTTTAGACCTATTTTTACCTTATTTTCGCCTTTTTTGTCCCTTTTCCTTTCTTTTTTCTTTTTTTTCTTTCTCCCCTGCTTGCCCCTTCCCCGTTTCAAAAAAGTTGCCCCCCGTGACCATAGGTGGGCAGCCTCTCGGATTTTGGGGGGGGGGGGTATGGGGGGGTCAAATTTTAGGGGGGGGTGTCCAGTAAGACCCAAATTTTGAGGGGGGGGGGGTGTACCCAATATTTCCGCGCTGCCTTAAAATGAGCTTAAAACGCGTAAAAAAACGTAAAACAAGCTTATAAATGCTTTAAAACTGTGTAAAATTAAAATAAGATCTTATTGCAACTTATAAATTTTATTTTTTTAATGCTTTTAATAAAAATGTGCAGTGGAGCAGTCAGGATTTCATTTCAGGGGCGTCAGTCTGGGGGAGGGGAAAAAAGTGTTGTCAAAGCGGCGCGAAGCGCTGCCGCCCGCGCCGCGTAGCGGCGCCAGCCGACGCGAAGCGTCGGCCGGGGGGTCTGAGGGGTGTCCCCCCAGCTGCCGGAGGCGAAAATTTTTTAAAATATATACTAAAAACGGCTTAAAAATCGTCTCCTGGTGATCGCGTGAACATACCTTTTACTTTTGTTTTTTTACCTAATTTCTACATAATTTTCTGTGATCTTAAAAATTCAGTCAGGGGGTTCGGGGGGAACAATGCCCCTTGGAGGAGAAAATTTATAATTTGAGGCGCTAAAATACACTAGAAATTTTAATTCCAAATGATAGTAATTACAAAATTTAAGGTTTTTTATAGCTATACTATACATTTATAACATGTGTTTAAAACGTTAAAAAAGGATAATAGTGTTTTATAGTAGTTTTATTAAACATGTATGCCTTAACTACTGAATGGGATAATCGATTTGAAATTGAAAAACTAAGATAAATTGCCAATTTAAACTGCCCGCGTAGCAGGGAAATTTAAACTGCCCGCGTAGCGGGGAAATTTAAAGGTAATAAAAGGTAATAAACGGGAAAATAAGGTAATAAACACTCCGCGCGAAGCGCGGAAAAATTTTTTAGTCCTTTTATAACACTTAAAAATTTTTCTTTGGGAGGCGAATTTGGGGGGGGGTGTCCCCGACTACCCCAAATTTAAGGGGGGTGTCAGCAAAATCCGAAATTTTGGGGGGGGTATAACCCCCCCCCCCTGCCCACCTATGCCCGTGACCCCCCGTTTTGGATTTGCCCCCATTATAACCCCGGGGGGGGGCAGTGCACAGGTCTGTGCAAATATCCATAGCCCGCTACTGCCCTAAAAAATCTTTACCGGGAATAAATAAAGCATCACCAGGTTCCAAGAAAGCTGTGTACTGAATTGCCTGCAAAAAACAGGGAAAAAGATCCAAATCTGGATTGTCAATATCAGTTACTTTCGATTTATCGCCTACAAAAATTCAAATCTAACAATTCTTCACGAAAAATTAACTCTCCCGGACATCCCAAAAAGCTGAGCCGCGGTACTTGTTAATTTTGTTTGAAAAAAAGTTCTGCTTTACGATTATGACTATAATAAAACTAATCTCTCGAAAGCAAGCAGTTAATTCTTCTAATATTCGGGCTTGTGATAAACACCGACAACAGGGTCGCTATACTTTACTCTGACAGACCTGTGCACGGTCTGAAAATGCCCCCCCGTTTTATTGGAGGATTTGCCCAGCCCGTTTTATTGCCCCCCCCGCGCCAAAAAATGAAAAAGTACCCTAAAAATATGACGCCATTTTTGACCTATGATGACGCCATCATCGCGAATTTTTTTGCAGTTTTTAGCCTATTTCAATGTATTTTAAGCCATTTTAGACCTATTTTTACCTTATTTCCGCTTTTTTTGTCTATTTTTTCCCTTTTCCCTTCTCTTTTTCTCTTTTTTTCTCCTTTTTTTCTCTTTTTTTTTCTTTCCCCCCTGCTTGCCCCCCCCCCCTTTTCCCCCCGCCGTTTCAAAAAAGTTGCCCCCCGTGCCCCCCATTTTGGAATTGCCCCCCCGTTTTAACCCCGGGGGGGGGCAGTGCACATGTCTGCTCTGATGAACCTTACACTCAATCGTGTCGTGAAGTTTACTTGAGTTTAAACACGTCACATAATAATACTTGCGTAAGTTTGTTCGGAGTGAGTGTGGGTGAAACTCCAAGAAACGTATTTTATTCATATCGGTTTTTTCTGTTGTGCATTTTCCCACATTAATTTTTAATTTTGAAAAAAATAGCATAAAAAATACAAAAATTAAGGTAAAAAAAAGCTTTTATTGTTTAAACCATCTCCTTGGGCACACTAAGCACATGGCAGCAGTCTGCAAGGCAGACAAATTAAGTTAGAGCGATAACTAGCCCTACAGTTAAAGGCACTTTGTCCAAAACCAATAACGATGTCAGAAACCTTCACTCTAGGTTAGAGTTTTTACTGCAAGTAGTGTTCACTCTTTGTTGCGACGTTTTTGTTAAAGAATTTATTTAAATCACCGAGGACTTATTTTTTTGAATTTAGCGCACAAAAAGAACTACTGTACTTTTTTCTTGATTAAAGAAAATGTATTAAATGACAATTGTGAACAGATAGATCAGTTCGTAATTGTATTAAAAGTACGATTTTTTAAAAATTATCGTGTAAATGATAGAAAAAAAATTGGTTTTCACACAATTTAGTTGCAACATTCACCAAGTAATGGTTTTCGTTTTTATTTTTTAAACAATTTTTTTTCGTTTTGAGCGGACAGGACATAGTTTATTTTAGCTAATACTTTAGATGCTTTATTCAAACCGCAGTCACCTTTTTTGTGATTTTCTTAAAATGTTAAATGAATATACCTTTAAGATACAGATTTGGCACTTCTTCTGGATTAAATAAAATAGCTTTTTTCCTACCAACTACTTGTATCAGTATATTATCCATTATCTAAAAACAAATATTTTACCTTTTTTACCATAATTATTTCTTTTAAAATATAATTTAACGAGATTAATACATTACAAATGTATTAAACCATTATATTTTTTCTATGCATGGGTACAATAATTGGTATTAAAGTTTTTTTCTGAATTATTACCAGTTTTTGGTGGTGGTGATTAGGTCCCGACCGGATATCCTATCTGATCTGGCGATCCAGTAGATCAGGCCGTTTTCTGATCCGATCCGGCCGGATTTTTACTGTGTCAATGTCAATTATTATATTTTTTTGCTTTTTTTGTTCGACTTTACTTATAAGTAAAAAATTATATATTGCTTAATAATACTATTTGTGCAGCAGAACCTTGTTGATGAGTCGCACTTTCCCTTATCAAGAAGTCCTTAGTCTATATATCAATACATGGTCAACCAATGAAATAGACTAAACATCAAATAAAATTGACTTTTTTGCATTTTTATAATATGTTAGATTTTTAAAATGAAGAATTATATATTAGTTGAAGTGCAAGTGCCACAAAGAATTTTAC
This sequence comes from Microlaimidae sp. YZB2_3, assembly GCA_030248175.1. Lineage (NCBI taxonomy): Eukaryota > Metazoa > Nematoda > Chromadorea > Desmodorida > Microlaimidae > Microlaimidae sp. YZB2_3. The sequence goes on from JASAMX010022524.1 coordinate 19,942, forward strand.
ATTTATTTAGTTAATATTGAAATATGTTATATAGCAGTGTTGTTAATATTGGAGACATTTTACTGTTAAAGCTTCAGATGAAACATATGCTGTGTGTGAACTTTGTTTGCCAGCCAAACAAAGAGTTTAGTATATACAATTCCAATGTGGTGAATAGCTTTGTAGTGGATAACCTTTTCAACAAAATTAGTAAAACGTGACATCATATCCAGGGATACTCAGATAATGTAACCATACTGGTTTAAGGAATATCTGGACATATATAGTGGCAGATCAAGCTCAGGCTGTTTTAGTGCAGGTAGAAGAATGATGTGAAGAACAAGGACTCTCAGTATATCCTAACAAAACTGAGATGGTACTTTTTACTGACAAAAGAAAGGTGCGAAATGTTCAGTGGCACAAATTATTTGGTACACAATTACAGTTGGCAACAGTAGTCAAGTATCTGGGAGTTATCTATGACAGCAAATTGTCTTGGATTCAGCATAACCCAGACTGGCAACAAAAAGGTCTTATGGCACTCTGACAATGTCACAGGGTTGTAGGAAAAACGTGGGGTATACCACCCAAAAATATGCATTAGGTCAGGGACCTACCCAGAGTTTCATTTTGGGGGGGGGGCGGATTGTAGTACAAAAAAATTTTGGAAGGGGGGGGCGAGCCACCCCCTCCTTTCCGAAATTTGGGGGGGGGCAGAGCCCCCCCCCCTTAATTTTAGAAACGTTAAAAAACAGGGATAAACGTAGATAAAGCTGTATAATACACTGTTTTTGGCGTATAACCTATTGTCTAATGTTTTTAGCGGTAAAAACATAATGTTTTTATTTAAAAATTACATTAGCACACAGATCTGTGCACGGTCTGAAAATGCCCCCCCCCCGTTTTATTGGAGGATTGGCCCCCCCCCCCCCGCCAAAAAATGAAAAAGTACCCTAAAAATATGTCCGCATTTTTGACCTATGATGACGCCATCATCGCGAATTTTTTGCAGTTTTTAGCCTATTTCAAATGTATTTTTAAGCCATTTTAGACCTTTTTTTACCTTCTTTTCCGCTTTTTTTTGTCCCCTTTTTTCCTTTTTCCTTTCTTTTTTTTTCTCTTTTTTTCTCATTTTTTTATCTTTTTTTTCTTTTCTCCCCCTGCTCTGCCCCCCCCCCCGGTTTTATTGCCTCCCCCGTTTCAAAAAAGTTGCCCCCCCGTGCCCCCCGTTTTAACCCCGGGGGGCAGTGCACAGGTCTGAGCACACAATGGCAGAGCCTGGATTTCACAAAAAAGGAATTTAGAGACCTTTCAGACCCCTTGGATACACCCATATTGTAAACCAAAGCACATGAGCAGCATCTCCACTCTATGTTTTTTAGGGTACCTTACCTACCTACATACAACCTACCTATATGAAAAAAATCCAAGCCAATGCTATAGGCGGCTGGAAAATTTAGGGGGGGAGGTACACAAATCAACCAATATATGATTGTTTGTTTTGTTTCTGTGTAGTACTTATTACTAATAAAAAATATTGTACTAACTTTGAAATAACATTAGCATTAGGCAAGATAAATAGCGAGATATATGTATGTATACCATAGAAGATGACCGTTGAGCAAAGGAAAGCGCCCCCCCTGCCCAACCACTATCCTTTTTTCCCCCTGTTTGACCGTTTTTTTTTGGGGGGGGGGGCGGCCACTCCCTGTTTACGTCCCTGCATTGGGTATATACCAGTGTAATTATTTCCATGCTAAAATATGCAGCAGTGGTGTGGTGGCCTAGATTGGAACTGGGAATTGCTAGAAGCTTGTTTGCGCAAATACAACACCAAGCATGTCTTAGCATAACCAAGGCTATAAGAACAACACCCACAGCGGCTATGGAAGCATTGCTTAATCTTGCACCCTTGGATAATATATATCAAAGGGGAGGCAATATCAGCCAGCTACAGGTTAGGTATAGCCAAGAATATATAACACAAGAGAATGTCCGACTGTACACTAAATTTTTGACAAAAATTTTGCTAGAAAAGCAGAACATGCGGCAATTTGTGGAACTTTTCAGCCAAAATCCGCCATTCTCTACTAGTTTTCCCGCGATGCGATTTTTAACACAAGGTTAGTTTTCTGCAGTGGGGACTGCGACTTCTTTCGCACTCTATGCTGCTTTATTCGCACTGCGATAATTTTCGCACTGCGAGCCTGGCCGCGCAACAAAAAAAATACAGACGCTGGTAGTCATTTTCAAAGGGGTAAAAAAACTTCGAAACTTGTTTTATTTAATTTTAAAACGTTCGAAAGTGATTTTTATTTTATTAAAACTAAAAGTTTTAACATCTTAAAGGTAAAAAAAACTACTTTTACTCATTTAAACACAAAATTTTTGCTCCGCTTTGTTTTTTTTTTTTTTTGTTGCGCGGCCTGGCTCGAAGTGCTAAAATAATTCAGTGCGAATAAAGCAGTATAAAGTGCGAAAAAAGTCGCAGTCCCCACTGCAAGAAAACTAACACTGTGTAAAAAATCGCAGCGTGGAAAAACTTGCAGAAAATGGCAGATTTTTGCAAGAAAAGTCGCACACAAATTCAAAAGTGCGACTTTTCTCGCAAAATTTTGGTCAAAAATTTAGTGTACAGTCGGACATTCTCTTGTGTTATATATTCTTGGTATAGCTAACCAATGACAGACAAGAGGTACAAATGGATGGCACTCTTAAATCAAGCAGTTGGCATTGAGAGAAATCCCAATGCTAGAGCTTGAGAGTGACCACATTATTTCATTTTTTAAGCTTGAAAGGAACTTTAAAGTTGAGTTTTCTAGTCCGCAAGAATGGGACACTAACAAAGATGTCATTCAACCCCAGTCTGCTATGTGCTGTCAAACAGATGGCTCAAAAGCAGAAGGAGTGCTGATTGCTCATATATATATATATGGATTGCTGATAGAATGCTGACTTACACAGTTGTTGATTCTACTACTTTAAACTATGTACTGATGAGTCGCACCCCCAAACAAAATTAAGTGACAAAATAGACTAAGATGAGAACTAGATAAGGTTTTGTGAAGGCCTATCAGTATTGCAACAAAATATTTTATGTTATGTTAATTAATTTAAGTATTTGGTGGTCTATTTTATGTTAAAATAACACTTGGTATTATTAATTATTTGGGCTATTTTACACTTAAATGAATTACAAATATTATTAAACTACAAGGCACCAGATCTGATCTGGCAAAATATCCAGATGGCCAGATCAACTTTTGATCCTATCCGGCCCGATCTAAAAATCCCATTTCAGTCAGGCCCTAGTGGTGATTACCAGGATACCAATCTGGATACCAGAGTTAGTGATAAACTGATTTTTTCTCATTATAACCATAAATAATTATGTAGCTAGGGGAAGTTGGTTACCCCAGTTAAAACGCATCTTGAATTCTAGGAAGGGGGTCCATTCTGAGATGAAAGATTTTGAAATATAGGGTCTTGGGGAGGGGAGGAGGGAAAGCGGGTGGGGTCTGGTGTCTTAAGCAAAATACTTTTAAACCGTCATAGGGTTAATAATTGTTCTTTTTAGGATAATACCACATTATACAAAATAAAATGTCTTGTTCATGTATAAAAAGTTGTAAAATCGCTCGCCTGAGCGCTTGAGACTTATATATCATCGCAAAACATTTAAGTAATACTTCTGGTAAATATTAATGACAATTTTTGGAAATGTTTTTACGTAGCCGCACAATTTTTAATGCTGTACCTTTTAAACCCAAAATTTTTGTAGTATAATTTGAAAAAAAAAACACTGCAAATAGAAGCGAAAACCATATATTTGCGCAGAGCGTGAAAAATTTAAATGTCTTTTTTAAGGTTATTTCAAAAATTTATAGAACCTTAGAACCCCCTTTTTTTGTTGGGGGAATCGCCCCCCCATTCTTTTCTCAACTATGATCAGACCTGTGCACTGCCCCCCGGGGTTTAAATGGGGGGGGAAATTCTAAAACGGAGAGGGGGCACGGGGAGCAACTTTGTTGAAATGGGGGGCAATAAAATGGGGGGGGGGGCAAGCAGGGGGGAAAGAAAAAAAAAGAAAAAAGGAGAAAAAAGAAGGGAATAGATTGAAATAGGCTAAAAACTGCAAAAAATTGCAATGATGGCGTCATCATAGGTCAAAAATGGCGTCATAATTTTAGGGTACTTTTTTATTTTTTGGCGGGGGGGGGAGCAATAAAACGGGGGAGAGGCAAATCCTCCAATAAAATAGAGGGGGGCATTTCCAGATCGTGCACAGGTCTGTATGATTATAGCACTTTTATGTTACTATGGGTATCTAACAATTTTCATATCTAACATTTTTAACGATAATTGTAAAGACAATCTTATAAAGCATTGTAACAAAAATTTTGAATTACTACTGATAATTTTGATAATTTTAGAAAAAGAGCTTGCACAATAATTGCAAATCGAATTAAATTCCGCGTTAAAATCAAGTTTGATATTTCTTACCCTGATGGATTTTATAACTAAAGTGTTATAAAAAACATGTAAAAAATTACACGATAAATTTGTGATTTTTACTATTGATAAGGCTAGCAATTATTTTGGTTTTATTTGCAAAAATTATTATGCATTAGTTCTTTGTAATGAAATTGGAATAGATTTTAACACAAATACTAGCCTGTTATATCTTCATGGAAACAAACTATAAAAAAGTGTTTAACTGTAGTTTGGAAAATATTATTGATAAACACGTGCAATTTACAAGACAATTTGGATGTGAAATTGATAAAGATTATATATGTTTACCATTGCTTTTTTATTATTCCTAAGTTTTATTAAAATCCTATTAAATTTAGACATATCTCTGGTGCTAGTAAGTGCAATACTAAAACTATATCAATCTTATAGAGTAAAATTCTAAAAAATTTTTTTTAAACCATTTTAATAATTATTGCACGGCTCTTAAAGATAAAATTGGTTCAAAATATTGGTCTATTAATAATTCGTTGGAAGTTATTCATAAAACTTCTAATATAAATAAAGTATCGAATATTTTTAGTGGCAATTTTAGTACTCTCTATACTAGCTTACCTCATGATACCCTAATAGCAAACCTTACTGGGTTAGTTAATTTACTATTTGGTAATGCAAATAAAAATATATAATTGTAAGCTATAACAAATGTTATTATTCAGATATAAATACAACTTGAGATAATTTGTGTTTCACAAAAGATCAAGTATTAGTATTAATCAATTTTGTTGTTAAAAATTCTTATATTTTATTTGCTAACGAGATATTTTGGCAATGCTCAGGTATTCCTATGGGTTCAAATAGCTCCCCACAAATTGCAGATCTTACGTTATCTTTTATAGAATTTCGTTATCTAAAATCCAATGCTAGAAATAGAATTAAAACTAAATATACATTTAGATATATAGACGATCTGCTTAGCCTTAATTGTAATAATTTTTATCAAATATGTAAAGATATTTATCCTAATTACCTGCCGCTTTCCGATACAAGCATTTCGGAGAAAACAGTCAATTATTTAGATCTTCAAATGGTTATTAATAATGAATGTAATATTGATTTAAGTGTATTTAACAAAACAGATGAATTTAAATTTAAAGTAATTTGATATATTCGAAAATCTAGTAATGTTAGTTGCAAAATAGGTTTAAATGTGTTTTTCACAGAACTTGTTAGAATTGCGCGCATTTGTTGTAAAATTGATTTTTTTCTTGGTCAAAATTCAATCCTTATACCTGGATTTTTTACAATTGGGCTTTAGTGAAAATGAGCTTTATGAACAATTAAAAAGATTCTATGTTAAATACAAACCTCTTTTTAATAAATTTGGTATTTATAATACAAAAACTTTTAAAAAATTTTTTATCAATATATTAGGTAATTTATTAATTTTCTTTAATCAAATAAATTTTAGCTAAATTCAGTAAATGTTACACAATTAATACATTTATTAAAGTTAAGTAAAATTTTTTTTGTTTTGCATTATGTAAACATATCCAGTCTATTTAATTTTTCCATAATGTATATTTTTTCAAAAATTTTTTTAAATGTTTATTTCAACATATAACTCTGCTTAGCTTTTGCTAAGTAGTTGCTTTTGTCTCTTCATGCAGCTATAGCTCCATGATTGTTTATATATTATTAATTAATTAATACATTGTATAATAAATTTATTACTTTGGGTTAATCTAGTTATTTAAGCTACTTTTATTTTTATATTCGAACTCCAGTATCACTGTGTCAAATTTGTATGCAAATTTCTGTATATCAAAGTTTTTATACCGTTTTTTACGCAAAACATCTGTTTTTTGTTTCTCCTTACTAGAAGTTTTTATCGGTTTTTTTAGTTAAATTAATATAAGTGTAAATTTAAGTTTATCTTTATATAACATTAATTTTTTTAGTATATTTGGAATACAGTTGATATCGGAAGTCGCTGAACAAGACCAACAACCTAGGAGCAGTTAAAAGACCGATAGGTAAGGAGACAGATGCAGGTAAAAGTGTGCTTATTTTTAAGTTCAATTTTAGTTTAATTGTAATTTAATTTAATAATAATTCGCGTGTAAAAAAATTTTTGTTATTGTGTAGATGCGCGTTACCCTTTAAACTGAGGTGTCTGTATTCGCTGATGAGCCCCGCTTTCACCTCAGGTTATTGGGGATGAAAAAATGCGTCCGAATTTAGGGGCGAAACGTATTTTTTCATCCCATTTTAAAATTAAAGTTATAATGCGCGTTTAAAGTACTGTCTTTTATTTCATATATGATGATTATTTGCGTGGTTAATAATTTTATTTTATATTATTGTTATAGCAAAAAGGTGTTGGGGTTTTTTTTACGTTCTTCCCAATTTTTTTACTTTCTTTTTTATTAATAATTGTTATTTTTAGGATAATACCACATTATACGGAATAAAATGTCTTGTTCATGTATAAAAAGTTGTAAAATCGCTCACCTGAGCGCTTGAGACTTATATATCTTCGTAAAACTTTTAAGTAATACTTCTGGTGAATATTAATGACAATTTTTGGAAATGTTTTTACGTAGCCGCACAATTTTTAATGCTGTACCTTTTAAACCCAAAATTTTTGTAGTTTAATTTGAAAAAAAAAACATTGCAAATAGAAGCGAAAACCATATATTCGCGCAAAGCGTGAAAAATTTAAATGTCTTTTTTAAGGTTATTTCAAAAATTTATAGAACCTTAGAACCCCTTTTTTTTGTTGGGGGAATCCCCCCCCCTTCTTTTCTCAACTATGATCAGACCTGTGCACTGCCCCCCGGGGTTTAAATGGGGGGATTCTAAAACGGGGGGGGGGGGCACGGGGGCAACTTTGTTGAAACGGGGGGGGCAAGCAGGGGGAAAGAAAAAAAAGAGAATGAGAAAAAAAGAAGGAAAAAGAGAAAAAAGGGACAAAAAAAAGCGAAAATAAGGTAAAAATAGGTCTGAAATGGCTTAAAATACATTGAAATAGGCTAAAAACTGCAAAAAATTTGCGATGATGGCGTCATCATATGTCAAAAATGGCGTCATAATTTAAGGGTACTTTTTCATTTTTTGGAGGGGGGAGCAATAAAACAGGGGGGGCAAATCCTCCAATAAAACGGGGGGGGGGCATTTCCAGACCGTGCACAGGTCTGTATGATTATAACACTTTTATGTTACTATGGGTATTAATTACTATGGGTATCTAACAATTTTCTTTTGGGTATCAATCAACTGTTGTTTTTATTACAGTACAATCCTTATCAGTGGCGTAGCCATGAGGGAAGGCCGGGGGAGCGGCCGCCCCCCCACTCCCTCCCCCCCCGAAATCCGGTGAAGCCGGATTTTTTCGTAAGGCAGGACCCGTACGGTTTTTGAATTTTGGGAGAAAAATTTTTTTTGTAAATATATAAATTCAGAAACATTTCTGATGCGTCCTAAAACAAAAAAAAAACCAAAAACTTGAATTTCTTCGCTAGTGTGCGGATATTTTATCTTTCCTTTTTTTTTAATTTCAATGGATTGTACCATTCAATACATAGCTAAGGCATGTGCCTTTGCCTCAGATATTGAATGACAATACTATATAGATGTTAAAACTCATATATTAGATATGTACAGAGGTGGGCAGGGGTTGGGGGGGTTATACCCCCCAAAATTTCGGATTTTGCTGACACCCCCCCTTAAATTTGGGGTACCCGGGTTACACCCCCCCCCTAAATTCGCCTCCCAGAGAAAAATTTTTAAGCGTTATAAAAGGGCTAAAAAAATTTTCCGCGCTTCGCGCGGAGTGTTTATTACTTTGTTTATGTCATATACTTCATTTTTTCTTTTATTATTCAAAAAACATTAATTAAACATTATTAACCTTTTTTTACCTAACGTTTTAAACACCTGTTTTAAATGTAAAAGGATAAAAAACCTTAAATTTTGTAATAAACATCATCTGGAATTAAAATTTCTAGTATATTTTAGCGCCTTAAATTAAAAATTTTCTCCCTGGTGGGGGGCATTCTGCCCCCCGGACCCCCCTGACAAGGGGCTCTGCCCCTTGACCCCGCTGGGGGGCTCTGGCCCCCCACCGACCCCCCAATAATGGGGGGGCTGCCGCACCCACTACCACCCTTGAGGATTATTATTTTCCCCCCCAGACCGCCCCTCCCCCCAACTGAAATTCTGCGCACGCCAACGCCACTGTTCTAGACCCCCAAATTTTTCCTTGGCAACCTAAAAGGGGGGTTGAACTCCAAATTTTTCCCTTTGCCGACCCCTTACCAAAAAGGGAGGTCTTGACCCCTCTGGCTTTGACTACGCCAATGTAACTTTTAATTAAATATAAGATTATAGATTAAAAAGTTTGTGATACTTGACTTTATAATCAAGAAAATATAATTACTATTCTATTATTACGTAATTATTAAAAAAAACTATGATTTATAATCTAATTCTAAGAATATATAAACACATTATTATTAAAAGAATTAAAAAATAAAATTTAAAAGTTGCAATAAGGTTTTATTTTAATTTTACACAGTTTTAAAGCATTTATAAGCTTGTTTTACGTTTTTTACGCGTTTAAAGCTCATTTTAAGGCAGCGCGGAAATATTGGGTACAGTACACCCCCCTCAAAATTTGGGTCTTGCCAGACACCCCCCCTAAAATTTGACCCCCTATACTCCCCAAAATCCGAGAGGCTGCCCACCTATGGATATGTAGGTTTGATAATGGCTGTTCTAAACCTCTTAACAACGGTTTTTACATTTGTGGGGTTGTCCGCCTTTCTACCTCCCCCCATGGTGAAGCGTGGCAGTTTGCATAGATTTTTTTTACTTTTCAAATATTGAGTTATAAAAATTTAATACAAACTTTAGTGCATTCTAAGATCAGAAATTAATCAATATAAAAATTTTTCCCACTACGCGGGAAGTAGGATTTATTTATATACAGGAAAATTAATATTATCAGTAATATTTTTTGTTATTAAAACTTACACCATACTTATTTGCAAAATTTAAAGACATCAGAAAATAGATAGTTGTGCTATATACAATTTCATCGCCTGAAAATTTTTAAGATCAGACATAATTGTGCAGAAATTAGGTTAAAAAAAACAAAAGTAAAATGTATGTTTACGCAAACATCAGGGGACGATTTTTTAACAGTTTTTAGTGCATATTAAAATAAATTCGCCTCCGGCGGCTGGGGGGACTCCGCCCTGATCATAGGTGGGCAGCATACATGGGCCCGGGGGGGGGGGGTGGGGGGTTAACCCCCCCCCCCCAAACCCTTCTGAGAAGTGGGGTTTAACCCCCCCACTCAAAAAGTGGGGGGGAGAGAAAAAATTAAACCCCCCCCCAATTTTGGAAAAAAAAAGAAAAAAAATGTCTTTAAAATGACTTCTAACTGCCTCCAAACTTAAGTTTTGAGGTCAAAATGAATGTTTTAAGCAATAAAAAGCTCAAAAATGCAATAAAAAGGGCTTTTTGACCTAAAATTAGTGTTTTTAACCTATTTTTCCTTCAAAACCGAAAAACGATATGGGTAAAATGCACTCCAGAAAAAAAAACGATATGGGTATTTTGCGTTTCTCGGATTTTAACCCCCCCTAATTTGGGGTTTAACCCCCCCACTCCGGACCAACTTGCCCATGTATGGTGGGCAGCCTCTTGGATTTTGGGGGGGATAAGGGGGGGGTCAAATTTTAGGGGGGTGTCCGGCAAGACCCAAATTTTGAGGGGGGTGTACCCAATATTTTCGCGCTGCCTTAAAATGGGCTTAAAACGCGTAAAAAAAGGTAAAACAAGCTTATAAATGCTTTAAAACTGTGTAAAACTAAAATAAGACCTTATTGCAAGTTATAAATTTCATTTTTTAATTCTTTTAATAATAATGTGTTTATATATTCTTATAATTAGATTAGAAATCATAGTTTTTTTTAATAATTACGTAATAATAGAATAGTTATATTATTGTCTTGATTATAAAGTCAAGTAACACAAACTTTTTTATCCATAATCTTATATTTAATTAAAGATTATATACATACATGGGCGTAGCTAGGAGGGGAGTCTAGAACCCTCTCTTAGGTCGACAAAGGGAAAAATTTGGGGTTAACCCCCCCCCCCCTTTGCAGTGGCGTGCCCAGGATTTCATTTCTGGGGGAGGGGCGGTCTGGGGGCACTACTAAGTACTAACCCTGAAGGGGGGTCTGGGGGGCGCAGCTCCCCTAATATGGGAGGTCTGGGGAGCGAGAGCCCCCCCAGCGGGGTCAAGGGGCCGAGCCCCTTGTAAGGGGGGTTCGGGGGGCAGAATGCCCCCGGGGGAGAAAATTTTTAATTTAAGGCGCTAAAATACACTTGAAATTCTATTTCCAGATGATACTTATTACAAAATTTAAGGTTTCTTATACCTACACATTTAAAACATGTGTTTAAAACGTTAATTAAAGGATAATATAGAGTTTATAGTAGTTTTATTAAACTGTATACCTTAACTACTGAACAGGATAATCGATTTGTAATCGAAAAACTAAGATAAATTGTCAATTAACAATTAACTCTCCGCGCGAAGCGCGGAAAATTTTTTTAGCCCTTTTATAACGCTTAAAAATTTTTCTCCGGGAGGCGAATTTGGGGGGGGGGTGTCCCGACTACCCCAAATTTAGGGGGGGGGAGGGGGTGTCAGCAAAATCCGAAATTTTGGGGGAGGGGGGTATAACCCCCCCAACCCCCCCCCCCGGCCCACCTATGGACCATACATGGGCAAGTTGGTCCGGAGCGGGGGGGAGGTTAAACCCCAAATTAGGGGGGGGTTAAAATCCAAGAAACGCAAAATACCCATATCGTTTTTTTTCTGGAGTGCATTTTACCCATATCGTTTTTCGATTTTGAAGGAAAAATAGGCAAAAAACGCTAATTTTAGGTCAAAAAGTCATTTTTATTGCATTTTTGAGCTTTTTATTGCTAAAAACATTCATTTTGACCTCAAAACTTAAGTTTGGAGGCAGTTAAAAGTCATTTAAAAGACATTTTAAACTTTATTTTTCCAAAATTGGGGGGTAACCTTTTCTTCCCCCCCCCACTTCTGAGTGGAAGCGGGGGTTAAACCCCCCTTCTCAGAATTTGTGGGGTTTACCTTTACCCCCTGTGCCCATGTATGCCCCAGACCCCCAGGGGCTCGCCCCCCCAAAATTGGGAGGGAGGGGGAGCGGAGCCCCCTTAATTTTTGAAAACGTTAAAAAAGCGGGGATAAACGTAGATAAAGCTGTATAATATACTGTTTTTGGCCTAATAACCTATTATGTAATGTTTTTAGCGGTAAAACATGTTTTCTTAGTTAAAAATTACATTAGCACACATTGGCAGAGCCTGGATTTCATAAAAAAGGAATTTAGAGACCTTTCAGACTCCTTGGCTACACCCACATTGTAAATCAAAGCACATGAGCAGCATCTCGATTCCATGTTTTTTAGGGCACCTACCTATATGAAAAAAATCCGAGCCAATTCTATAGGCTGGAAAATTTAAAAGGGGGAAGGTACATAAATCAACCAATATGATTGTTCGTTTTGCTTTCTGTGTAGTACTTACAACTTATAAAAAATATAGTACTAACTTTGAAATAACCATAGGTGTTTTTGGGGGGGGACAGAGGGGTGCACCCCCCCCCCCTAGAGCCAAAATTAATAACATTAGCATTAGGCAAGATAAATAGCGAGATATATGTATGTATACTATAGAAAGTGACCGCTGAGCGAAGCGAAGCGGAAAAAATTTTTGGTTTTTGAGGGTCAATTGGGGTACTAAAATTATTTTATAGTTTGGCGCCGAGCGATTAGCGAGGTGCTAGAAAATTTTGAATTTTTAGCCTCTGAAAACCCCCAAATTTTACTATCTGGCGACCATTTCGGGGGGGGGCGGCCGCCCCCCGCCCAACCACTATCCTTATTTTTCTCCCGGTCCGACCGTTTCGGGGGGAGGGGGGGCGGCGGCCGATCCCCCCTTCGGTTACGTCCCCGAGTTGCTGTGAAACAGACAAACATTCTGCAACGGTGCTAAGGAATAAACTTACTTTCAGACCTGTGCACTGCTCCCCCAGGTTTTATTGGGGGGCAATTCCAAAACGGGGGGGGAACGGGACAACTTTTTTTAAACGAGGGGGGAGGCAAGCAAGGAAAAAATAGGAAAAAAAGAGATAAAAAGAAGGAAAAGGGGAAAAAGGGGCAAAAAAAGCGAAAATAAGGTAAAAATAGGCCTAAAATGGCTTAAAATATATTGAAATATGCTAAAAACTGCAAAAAATTCGCGATGATGGCGTTATTATAGGTCAAAAACGGCGTCATAATTTTATGGTGTTTTTCCATTTTTTGGCGGGGGGGGGGGAGGTAATAAAACGGGAGGGGCAAATCCTCCAATAAAGCGGGGGGGGGGGAGGCATTTCCAGACCGTGCACAGGTTTTCTTACTCATTTAAGAGGGACAATAATCAAACCAATTAACTAAAAAATGTGCACTGTGATTTAAAAAAAAAAACGTTTTTTGAAATTAATAGGCGAAAAAACTCAAGAACAAAAAACATTAATTAAAAAAAATTAAACTTCGCCCTATTGTAACGCGTCTGTATTAAAATAAACCCAAAACAATAAACAACGTACGTCATAATGAGTCCAAAGTTGAACGTCGGCAGAAGACACCCGTAGAACAGTTGAAAAAAGTTTTTCAACAGGTATCATAGAAGGGATATTAAAATCTTCAGAAATTTCGGCAAAATCTTTGTGTAAAAAAGCCACGTCTTTACGTTGATCTTGAGCAACAGACCTCAAATAGTATTTTTTGTCAAATTCCAGCTATAAATTTATCAAGAGTTTAACAGCGGATACAAATTACTATAAAATTATAGAAATAAGTTAACTGTTTTAACTATTCCGAATAACAAACTAAGGTGCATTTGAAAAAAATTAGATAAATGTTTCTCTTACCAAATCGAATGTCTACTATTAGTTTATGCGAAATTTATATCACAGTGAAATAAAATTAGTAATAAACACACTAATCAAATCTATAAAGGCAACATTTTACAATACAGACGCACACAGAAAATAAGTGTGTTATGTTAGGTAATAATAAATTAACATAGGATTTTTTATTGTAGTTAGCATTAACATTGTATGTCTTTTTAGTAAATTTCTCACTAAAATGTAAAAATTGTTGACTACAAAACCTTATATTAGTCAATTTTAAAATACCCCCTTATCCCTCCCTATTTTGATCGTCTTAAAAATCATACATGACTCCCAGGCATTTTACAAAATTTACCTGGTATGTCTCCAAGTCAGGTTTTGGTTTTTACCCCGGGGTAAAATTTCCCACTTAATTTTGGATAGATCGGACACGGACGGAGGACACCAATGCCTTTTACCCTTTTTTAACCTTAGGACCAAGGAGTGGCGAGCTTTGCCACAACAGGAGTAAGACTAAGGTGGTCAGGCTGCCCCTTATCATGTAAAAACTATTTACCCTAGACGTTTTAACGCCTCTTATTTTTTTCTAGGTGGGAAGAAACAAATTTGGAAAAGAAAAAAGAAAGAAAAAAGAAAAAAGGCGAAATTTAAGTAAAAATAGGTCTAAAACGGCTTAGAAAGTATTGAAATATGCTAAAAACCGCAAAAATTTTGTGATAATGGGGTCATAATAGGTTGTTGCATTACCTAAAACTTATCTCCCCTATGGAGTTGATACAAAGGGCAGGTGCTGAGATAAGCCAGGAGGGGCAAAAAAATTTCACCCCCATGTTTGAAAATAGGTCAAAAATGACGCGACGCTATAATTTTAGGATACTTTTTCATTTTTGGGCGGGGGCATTTCCAGACAGCCACTACTATTCTGGGGGGCATTTCCAGACCGTGAACAGGTCTGAAAATGCAAAAATATTTATTCTGTACTAAAACGAGATGTACATACATTTAATAAATAAGACACTATGGAATAAAAACTGTACAAAAGTTATTACCGTGGTTGCAGCATTAGATGTTGACGCATTATGAAAACAATAATCAATTAAATGTCCAAACTGAAGTTTTCTATAAAATAATGAATTAAATTAAAGCCGTTTAAATTCATACTTTTTTAGCATTAAAAAATTGCAAATTGTTTATAATATAGGCCATAGGTGAGGTGGGCAGCCTCTTGGACCCAACCAGATATCCAATCAAATCTGGCCAGATTTTTTTTAGATCTGGTAAATACTGGATTTTTTTCTATGTCAATGTCAATTATTATAGTTTTTTTTTGGTATTTGGTCATTCTCTTCAGTTTTGTTAAGTATTTATAATAAGTCACTGAGGTGACAACCACTTAGTATAGTTTGTGTAAATATATCTAAAAATAAAGGTGTTAACCAATAAACATAAGCACAACAACTTACCCACCAAATAAACTTTTTTAAAAAATTAAAAAAACAAACCTTTTACTCTACATGCTACTATGTAGTATTATTATACATATTTTGTGGGTGTTATGTTACAATGTCTGCATTATTTGTGGTTGCCACATCTTCTATGCTGGTACACAGAGAGGGAAGACAGATCACAGTAAACTGTGTCATGTAATGGGCGTTGTGGAGCGTTCTGCCGCTAACATTGTTTCCATCCAAGTTTTATAGAGCAAGAGTTATACACTAAAAAACTATACATTGCTTTAATACAATTTGTGCAGCAGAACCTTGCTGATGAGTCGCACCTCCCTTTATCAAGCAGTCCTTAGTTTATACATCCAGACCTGTGCACTGCCCCCGGGGTTATAATGGGGAGGGGGCACGGGGGGCAACTTTTTTGAAAGGGGGGGAGGCAAGCAGGGGGGAAAGGAAAAAAAAAGAAAAAAAGGAAAAAAAAGAGAAAAAAGAAAGGAAAAAGGAAAAAACGGACAAAAAAAGCGAAAATAAGGAAAAATAGGTCTAAAATGGCTTAAAATTAATTGAAATAGGCTAAAATCTCCAAAAATTTTGCAATGATGGCATCATAATAGGTAAAAAATTGCATTATAATTTTTGGGTACTTTTTCATTTTTCCACGGGTAGGGGGGGGCAATAAAACGGGGGAGGGGCAAATCCTCAAATAAAGCGAGGTTGCATTTTCAAACCGTGCACAGGTCTGTACATCAATACATGGTTAACCATTGAAATAGACTAAACATCAAATAAAATTAGAGGAAGTGCTGAATTTTAGTTAATCCAATCACACAGCAGCTGGGAATAACACTTTGAAATGTAAATAGCAATATTTTCTAAGATATATTTACAAATAAGACTGTTACTGAACCATTAAGGGTTAACCAGACATCAGTGGCGTGCCCAAGAGGGGGGCGGGGGGGGGGGACGGCCCTCCCCAAAATCCGGCAAAGCCGGATTTTTTTGCAAAGGGGGACCCTTATGTTTTTTGAATTTTGGAAGAAAAAATTTTTATTTTTTATTTTTTTATTTTTTAATTTTTTAAAAAATTCTAATTTTTTCTAATTAGAAATTAGATTTAAAATAAAAAATAAAAGGGGTCTAATTTTTTAGCAAAATTTTTTTAACTCCATAATTTAAGTGTTTTTAGGTCTAATATTGAATTTTATGTATTAAAACAGCCTATTTAGGCCTAAAAAGTGTATTTAAACACTGTTTTAAACTAAAAACCTGTGTTTTTGACAGTAAATAAAAAAATATACTTCCAAGTTGGTCGGGAGGGGGGGTATGGGGGTCAGCCTTGCTAGGGGGGGGGGGTCAGGCCGGACCGCTCTAGAGCTTTTGGGGGGAGGGGGGAGCCCCTGAATTTTTTCTAGGGGGGGGGGGTCCAAAATTTTGGCTCTAGGGGGGGGGGGTGCACCCCTCTGTCCCCCCCAAAAAACACCTATGCCCCCGACCCCCCGCAGGGTTAGTATGTACTCCCCAAACTGCCACCCCCAAAATGAAATCCTGGGAACGTCACTGCCAGACATAATAAAAGCTATATTTAATATTTTGTAGCTTGTACATTTATAAATAATATATTATATTTAATATAAAGTTATATATATATACAAACCTGTGCATGGTCTGGAAATGCCCCCCCCCGTTTTATTGGAGGATTTGCCCCCCCTGCCAAAAAATGAAAAATTACTCTAAAATTATGACGCCATTTTTGACCTATGATGACGCCATCATCGCAAATTTTTTGCAGTTTTTTGCCTATTTCAAGGTATTATAAGCCATTTTACACCTATTTTTACCTTATTTTCACTTTTTTGTCCCTTTTTCCCTTCTTTTTTCTCTCTTTTTTTTCTTTCCCCCTGCTTGCCTCCCTTGTTTTATTGCCCCCCCCTGTGCCCCTCTTATTTTGGAAGTTCCCCCCCATAATTTCCCGCAAAATGTTCTAAAAATGAGTAACAATTTTATTTTTTTATAAATCATACAATTTTACATGAAAATATCACAACATAACAAATAAAATCTCACGACAGTCATCTACATATAATTAGCTCTCATTTGAGCTAGGTATCAAACGTGGTATTCCGTCCAAGATTACCAAAGATATAGTCCAAAATCAAAAATTCCCAATTTGGAAAAATGCCGAAATTAAATGCACTACCCTATATTCTATTTAAGTTTTTTATATTAGTTTATTTATTTAATAAAGTGAAGATCAATAATAATAAGTTAAATCTCCATAAATAAAATACTAGTGCTGCAAGCAAAACACCCTGACGGTGTTTACATGCTAAAAACTAGAAGTTTATTAAATATTAAGACTATCTATGAAATATTTATAGTAATAGTTTTTTATAGTAGTAAACACAGTAACAGTGTTAACATTAACTGATTATTTTTCCTGTAATCAAAAACTAATATCAAAACACACTAATGGTGCAAAGACATGTTGACTACTATATTTGTAGTCAACAATAAAACTCTATCTGCAGTCCTGAACTGATTACTCTATTCATAATCAGAAACTAAAAACAATTACTCTGTCTGTAATCATTAACTGATTACTCTATCTGCAATGAAAAACTAAAACAAAACACACTGATGGTGCTTCAATTTTCT